>JANAVB010015000.1:16419207-16634207 GCA_029216955.1 Iris pallida | reverse complement strand
TACGACCAGGACCAGCCTGTGGACCCGGTGCTCGTAGAGGACGCACCGCCAGTAGTGACCTAGTTCACCTAGATTTTGTCTTGATTACATTCCAGTTTGATACTTTAAAACTTGTAGTATTTATTTTGGGATATTGTTTTATGTCTTGGTCTCTGAACTTGTGATTGCGACTCAGCGTTGTTTCAGACTATTTATCTCATCTTTATCTTTATCTGTATCATCGTGTTTATCTTTCTTAGTATTATGTGATTGAGTTATGGTTATATTCCTTCGTGCGGAGATAACAGGTTATATTTGTGTCTTAGATTCTATATATTCTAGATGACCTTTACAGCGTTCTACCGCCGATACTGCGGCGTAGGCTGGACATACCACGTGCTCGTGCCCCTAAACATGGTGCGGGTCGTAACAAAAATTGACTGAGGATTGTCATTTTCCTTGTTAAATTGACGGAGAATTGTAAAAAAAAGTTGATAATTAAGTCAACGATGGTTCATTTAATTCTATTTGCTCTTTGTCGCTATCTCGCTTTCGTACTTTACAATTACGAAAATCGTGACCCAATTTTCTACAAACTCTACAAATTCTAGGCTTGGGGATAGTCTGACTTACTTTAGGCTGGCTTGATTTTCCTTGAGAAGGCCTTCCTTTTATTGCTACCGGATTTGGCTCTTTAAAAGATTCATGCACTCCATGAACTGCATCAGCTACCATTTTTTTTCTTCACCAATATCGGTCACCATTTTATTCAACTCCATCAGAACAGACGACATCAACTCCGTTTCCTTCTCTTGAATTTTGCTTGATTTTTTATAATAATATGTAAACAGATTAACTTGTTCATTAATACCACCATACATTCTGCCCTTAATAATGTCTGGGTGGATAAATCTTCTTTCTGCGCCAGGTCCGGAGAGAACTCTTTTTGCAATCCTTGAGCCAACGAGTTTTTATCAAGTTTTTTGGAATATCTTCCAATTGCAATCTCTTCATTGCTGAAAAAATATGCCTACAAGGAGTCCCCTTGGTCTTCATCCACAAGCAGTCACAGTTTATGATGTTGTCGGCCCGATCAAATGTAACCTTCCGGTTGATATTGTTTGGCGACATATACTTTTGGATAGTGCAAACTTCTGCCTCTCTTATGATGTGATGGTGGAGAATGGTATATGTATCAGAACGTGTGATTTCCTTCCTTACCTCTATAAACACCATTTTAGTGTAAATTATGGCAAATTTATCTTCCATTTCGGCCATGCTAGTTTGCTTCACAACTGGTGTTGAGAGTTTATCAGTGACATGCTTATTTATCTGGTCGTAACGTAAGGCCGCCAAACTGTGGTCACAATTTTGAAGGGTCTTCCATAGTGGAAGCTTCCCATTCAAAAATCTTTTCAGAAATGCATTCATAGATTCACATCTATTTGTTGAAGTAGAACTGCAAAAATAATTTCCACGTAGGAATGTGTCCGCCCATCGCTCCCTCGTTCTGTACGATGCAGTGGTCCACTCATTGTTCTCGATATTATAATCCCTTAGCATCTGTTGCCAATGGTTTTCAAATTCTTCGACTGAATAGTACCTGTTTAGAAAACTTGGACAGTAACTAAAGTTTTAATATTGTAACAACAATATACTTCAAAGTAAAGTAGCAAGTGTGCGATGTACCTTTTAATCAGAATACTCAATTCATTTGCAAAACCATCTCGGTGTACATGTTTGGCTGAATTGTTTATGATATGCCAAGAGCACGTTTGATGAACTACGCTGGGCATTAAATCCTCAATTGCTTTATTCATGGATCTGTAACCATCCGTGAGAACTGTCACTGGTAATTTGTCATTCATACACTCTTAGAATTTTTGTAAAATCCAAGAATATGTCTCTGCAGTCTTATTATGGATCATTGCAAACCCAAACACATAAGTCACTGCATGATTGTTTGTACCCACTAGAACCACCAACGGCATTTGAGTTTTATTTGTTTTATATGTAGAATCAAATGCTAGTGAATCTCCAAACAATTCGTAATCGAATCGACATGCACCGTCAGCCCAAAAGAGATGGGTCAATCTGGAATCTTCGTCTACGTTGTACGCGAAGAAAAAATCTGGGTCAATGCCCTCCTTAGATTGAAGAAATGTAAGTGTTGTCGTAGCATCAACATCGTTTAGTGCTCTACTATCTTTAGCTAAAGCGTTGTATAAATCTTTTTTCGTCCATCCAACCTTATCCCAACCACTTTTCTGGTAGACAAGTAAATTCCATATATCTCCTGTCCCCATCCCTGATTGCTTCATAAGCTTAGCTTGTTCCAATTCAGCGGGTGATATCTCACGATGGGATCCCAAAACAACTGTTTCAAAATCATTCGCCAGGTTATGGTTGTGATGTACTTGAAATTTTTGACAACCCACAGATTTGTAGAATTGGTTACCTAATATGAAAAACTACTTTACAACCACTTCTGTTTTCACTTCTTGGCTCACGAACCCTGTTAGGAGCTTCATTGTATTTCTTTTATCTGAATCCCGCATTCGAATAATACCAACTACGGACCAGCACCATCCCAGATTTGCTTTTCTTTACTTCGTTCTTTCTAATACTGAAACCAACTGCTTTTGAATATATACGATAGAATGTCTCTTCTTCTTCAATAGAGTTGAACTGTAAGCCAACAATATCTTCATCTAAGAGATCCCTTGGGTCTTTGTTAATGTTGGCAGACTGTAATATTTTTTTCATCGTCGCTTTATTGAAATCCAATGGAGATTCACCATCGTCCCTAAGAACAGAATTAAACAAAATAAGTATGAGAAATCAATGTAAAAATATAATACATTTCTTAAATCCATTAGAAAAGGTGATGCAAAATAACATTTTGTTGTTTATGTTGATGTCATCGTCATCGTTATGATGCATTCCTCCGTTGTTTTCTTCCTCTTGTTCTTTATTGTCTCATAAGTTAACAGCTTCCAAACTTTGCTCATCATCCAAATCATCTGACACTGCTCTTGAAGCAAAGCTTTCTTCATCAACTAATTCTTCCACACGATGATCAGTTTCTCCATGTGACGTCGCCATTGAAGAAAATAGAGTGTGTTAGAAACCAACAGAAGAAACGAAGGACAAGAAACAATACAAAAAGAAAGGGTAATGCTATTCGTACTTCCAAAATGCCCCTCCAATATATCCCTCCTTATGTGGCAGTTGATGTGGCATGTTAAATAATATTATGTGTCATCTGACATGACCGATGACATGATAAATTTTAACCCAAAAAGTTAATTACCCAATTTTGTCCATACTAATTTAATATTAATATTAATGTTAATTTAATGTTAATATTAATTAATGTTAATATTAATATTAATGTTCATTTTCATGTTAATATTAATATTATTGTTAATATTAACGATAATATTAATTTTCATGTTAATGTTAACATTAATTTTAATATTAATATTAATTTTTATTTTAAAATTTGCCACTTCAGCTGCCACATCAACATATCACGTCAGCTGCCATGTAAGGAGGGACTGTTTGAAGGCACAATTTGGAGGTACAAATAGCATTATTTAGAAAGAAACAACTTTCAACAACACAACCTTCTCATCTTTCTTGTACTTCCGCCACGTGGCCCTCTTCTATTGGCTCATGAAAATGCTTGAGTGATCCTAAAAGCAAGCATAATTTTAAAAAAATAACTTCCAACAATACAACATTCTTGTCTTCTGTGTACATGTGTTATTAAATTGTGTAGGATAAAGCATACAGCAGCATTTAATGATACGTTTACTATTGTGTAATTATTTCTAATGATAATGTATTAGTGAACAAAATCTACCAGAGAGAACCCGAGAGAGAGAGAGAGAGTGGAAGATGGGATAAAGAGAAAGGATCGAGCTCGACTAGGTTTTATTTCAATAGCTCCTTTTACTAATAACTAGTTTTAAATTCACAACTTAAAAATAGTTAAAGTTAAAATTCAATTTTTGATTTTCATTACTAATAACTAGTTTTCACTTATGAGTTTAGACGAACACTAACCGAGCCCGAGCAACGTGACATCAGTTAGGTTTCTAATACAGTGGCATTTTTGTTAATTTAAATTTAAAATATTATTGAAACTAATATTAATACTAAAATTTAAATTAGTTTTTGATTTAAACTTAGATTTAAATTCACAACTTAAAAATAGTTAAAGTTAAAATTTCATGCTTTTTTATTTAAAATGTATAATATTATTGGAACTAGCATTAATATTAACATTCGCTTGTCCCGTAGTTTAAGTCGTATTGTACGGCTTGTGGCTTAAGTCTAGGCACCCAAAGAGCTTGATTGTTCAAGTCGAACGCGTGTACAGCACGTTCCCTCGATGCAAGGCTTGACGTAGCCCTTGCTTGTCAAGTCATTGCACGAACACGTTAGATAAGAGTTTCGTTGGGCTATCGAAGTCATAGCAAGCACTGTCCCCTGTTGTCTGCAGTTGTCAAGTTATTTAGTTCCACGATCCCAAGGCTCGTCATATAAAGTATGACTTGGGCGATGGAAACACTGTAAACATGTCGGGACTGTAGGTCAGCGGCAGGGTTGGACGTGTGAAGATGGGCGACAAGGGGACAACTGCAGTTGTAGACATCGATAATGTGTACTTGACAACGGAGATCGGTGAGAAGCTCATTCTCAAGGGTGTGCGCTATGTACCGAGTTTGCGCTACAACTTGGTTTCAGTAGGGAGGCTGGCAGATGATGGCTGTCGCAATCTGTTTGGAGATAAAGATTGGATGCTTGTAAAGGGTTCCCAACAGCTGGCTCGGGAAGATTTATGTTTTAGCATGTACAGGATTAAGCCGCTGAGCTGTATAGGTAGGCCACAGACACCGAATGGAGGCTCGAGGGATGCTCGACAGGAGGTGGATCGTCGAGAACTTGCTGAGGACGGGTTTTTAGGTGCTTTAAGGGATACGGAGGATTCGGTTCGTCGAGGCAAATCGACAAATGGTGGTGAGTCAAAGATGAGGGTCAATCTGTCGGTCCCATGACAGCTGGTCGGTCTCCAGATGGGGGTTGCTCTACGGAGTCGGTTTTGACGACGGGTGGTTTGCCAAAGCTTCATAGTGCGATATTGGTTTCAGCGGTTCGAAGTCAGGAAGGAGATCAAGGTTTGCAGCAAACTCAAACTGAGGCGGGAGCATCATCATTCACACAGTTCAGCGGGAGTTGTGGATCATCGACGGCCAAGGATGAAGAAGCTCGTCGGAACGTTAACACTTTCAGGTGGAAGACAAAAGTCAGGGACAGGCAGCCGAGACTTGTGGTAAGGCTGATCCCAATAGTACAAGAGATGCTACGTATGACATCTAGCGTCGACGTGACGGTCGAGGAGCTGGAGACGAAGAAAGATGCAAAGCAGCCCGGAGGATCGAAGATCAGTGGCATGGGGGAGCAGAAACTCTGTCGCATGACGATGATCAGTTTCTCTATGTTACAAGTCGATAAGTTGACGCTGCAAATACGAGAATGGTCTAGAGGCAAGGATAAGGAAGTTATCGGTGCGTTAGTCCGATGAACGGTCTAGAGACACAAATAGACCCTGATGTCTATGTTTTAATATTAAAATTGATCCTAAAGCAAGACTAGAAAGACAATCATAAGGGGACTATGTTGCACAAAAGTAAAGTAACGTGTTGGTTTTATATGGGTGGGTGAGGAGCTCACTCCACCAGTACAGTTGAGTACTGACACCCCACCAGTTTCATGTGCAGGTGATAGGTACCTGCTTGCTCGGAGCGGAGCTCGCTTGGATGCGTCGAGGCATGGAGTTCCTTAGCATTTTGAGGCACACGGGCGCATTGAAGACTGGACTTATACGAGACATAATATATGGACATCGTCTATCCGAAGCTTCCGCTAGTCTACTCAAATTGTATTGAGATATGAGAGAGAGCAGAGTGACTTGTAATGTTAGAAGAGTGAGCTTGAGTGATTATAATCTTGGCCTCGTGTCACAATTGTAATCTTTGTTTCAATATCAATAAAGAACATTTTGAATGACTTATGTTTTGCATTTAATTTTCCGTTGTTGTTATTCAATATTTCTGCTTAGGACTTCTGTACGACGATCCCGTCGCTTAGCCTGTAATCGGCTGTTATGGACCTGCCTTGCGTGACCGCAATCTAGGCTCACACGGCATCACGTCTTAGCGAGGACGATCGCTCCTATGAGAGCGGGGCGTGACAAGCTAGGTTTCTAATATAGTGGTGTTTCTGTTAATTTAAAATTTATAATATTATCGAAACTAATATTAGTACTAAAATTTAAATTAGTTTTTGATTTAACATTTAAACTTAGATTTAAATTCACAACTTAAAAGTAGTTAAAGTTAAAATTCCATCCTTTTTATTTACAATCTACAATATTATTGGAACTAGCATTAATATTAAATCTACAGTGGCATTTCTGTTAATTTAAAATTTACAATATAATTGAAACTAATATTAATACAATGGCATTACTGTTATTTCCAAATAGGCTTTTCCTTGTTCGGTCACACCCCTCTACGAGCGGGTTACACCCCCGAAACGAGCGGGTTAAATAGCATTTTCCAAAGAAAAGAACCCATCTGACTAGAGAGAAACAAATGAGAGAAGAAGAAGAGTCGCAATGAAGAGGAGCAAGATCAACTGCAGCATATGGGCCGTCATCCCTACGGAGATTCTCTCGATGATACTGGTACTGTCGGGAATACCGACGGACGAGGTAATGTGCAACGTGGCCCCAGTTTGCCGTTCGTGGTGGAAGGCGCTCAACAGTTCCTTATACTATTGGTCCAACATAGACTTGGAACAGTGGTGCCGGAGGACCCAGCGAACCGCTAAGATTAGTTTGACCGTAAAGAAGCTCATGGCTCACAGTGGGGGATATCTATTGTCCTTCTCCGTGTACAAGCTCGACGAAGCAGCCTTCCCTTTTGCATGTTTAAGGCCTGTGCAAAATTTTATTTTATCTTATTCTAATACTTTATTTTTCTATTACAAAATTTTACATATACTTTGTTAATTTCTATTGATGTTATCTCCTTTTTATAATACAATAGGAAATTTCTAAGGGTGTTACGCATTTCGAAGTGTGACGTGAGTGATGAAACTTTCGTGAGACACTTGGAGTTTCTTCCGGTGCTGGAAAAACTCGACATTAGCTATTGCCTCTATATCACGTCGACTGGAATATTTTTCGCCGACAAGTATTGCCACAGTCTGGTCAAGATGAGGAGGAACATGCTCCCTCCATATTTCATGGTCAGGAACAAATTCGTGCTGAACACGTCGAACGAGACGGAGGGAAAGGTCGTAGTCGATTCGATACCGCGTCTCGAGCACCTAGAGATGGGCTCAGGCATGTTCAATGGAGACACGCTGTGATCTATCATATGCAACTGCAAGGGTCTTCGCGTGCTCGACATATGTGGGTACTTCAACGTGCACTTCAACGACGACCTCAGGAAAATTTATGATTTAATATAGGCATTTAATTATCCCTTTGATGATGTAATCCCAGGGGAACGTGGATACGAGATGTATAGTGATTTAGATCTCATCAATCAGTCCTAGGGTGAATGGTTCTTCTGACATTAGCATGCATGCATTTCTTTCTATTTTTCATATTTACTAGTAAATGTACGTGCTTTGCACGTATAAAAACGTATAATAAGAATTTTATCCAATTATAGTTAAATAGGCTTTTAACTCATTTGGTTAAGGTGTAAGGTATTTTTCTTGTTTGGTTGAGTTCGAGTCTCCATTTTGACAAAATTTTACTTTTTTCAACAATTTTTTACATAATTATTTTTTTTAAAATAAAATGGACTGTGATATAATGACGGCTTAGACGGCTCACTTTTGAGCCGTTTTGAAGCCTCAATATATAGTGGAAGATATGATATCAGTATCTTAATATTAATACAACATCTCAGTGTAATCATATCCAAGAGATTTCGATATTTTCCCACACAGTGATGACATTTTACCTTCTTCAAGATGAATTTTGGTGGTACAAATTTCACTCATATTACGGTATTAGTGCCATTCACCATAATTAATGGTGATCAATAGACATTTATACAAGAAGTGTGGCCCGAGAGAGATACGAAAAAATTGGTTTCTTTTTCATAACCCTTTAAAATCTATTTATACAGCCAAACAGCTAAACTATTCATCTTTACCAGCCTTCAAAAATAATTTATATAGATTCAAAACAAAACTAAACAACCAAACTATTTAAAATTCACAACCCTTCAGAACAGTCTCAAAATAGAGAAGAGAAAAACCTATATTTACGGAAGGGCCAACATCATCAAGGAGATCCTAGCCATGGTTTTGGTACTAGCGGAGATGTTGTCTGAGGAGGTCGTCTGCTTGTCTTTCGTTTGCCGGTCGTGGTGGAAGGCGCTATACTGTCCATGCTTCTGGTCGGACGTCAAGTTGACCCAGTGGTGCCGCAGGGTTAACCTAATCTCAAAAATTGACGAGACGATGTACAAGCTAGTGGCACGCAGTGAGAAAAAAGAAAAGGACTCAAAATTAGTTTAGATTAATCATACTCAGATTTATTGGTGTATTAGAACAAATTAAATTTGATTATAATTAGAATTATTAATTTTTATAATATTAGGTTGTTAATTTGATTTGCATTACATTAAATCTTTACATAGATCAGACTCTAAATAATAAATTAGGGTTAATATTTTGTATATACTTAAACATTTTATGTCCTAAATGTACCATGCTTTGTTAAAAGTACGAAGGAAAGCCATTCTCCGTGTTAAAACCTCGAAGAATGGCCATTCTCTATGTTATAAGCACGGAGAACAAACATTCTCCGTGTTAAAAGTACGGAGAATGGCTATTCTCTGTGTTAGAAGAACAGAGAATGGCCATTCTACGTGTTAGAAGCACGGAGAATGGCCATTACCCGTCCCAAATGTTCCATACTAAGTTAAAAGCATATAATAGCACCCAAAAATAATAATAATAGAAAAATTCTACAGAACCCACACACCAGACTCGAACCTAGGCCTTCCATGTAAAAGCCACAGCACAACCAACTAAGCTTGGAATAAGAAGAGTCACTGGAGGTCATTGAATATCCCCAACTTCCAATAAGGAATAAGAAGAGTCGGTTAGAAACGTGTATATATATATATACATAGGGGTCCCCATTCGGAGAATGGCCATTCTCCATGTTATAAGCACGGAGAATGGACATTCTCCGTGTTAAAAGTATGGAGAATGGCCATTCTCCGTCTTAGAAGCACGGAGAATGGCCATTATCCGTCCTAAATTATTTCATATTAAGTTAAAAGCATATAATAGCACCCAAAAATAATAACAATAGAAAAATTCTATAGAACCCACACACCAGACTCGAACCTAGGCCTTCCATGTAAAAGCCAAACAGCACAACCAACTAAGCTTGGAATAAGAAGAGTCACTGGAGGTCATTGAATATCCCCAACTTCCAATAAGGAATAAGAAGAGTCGGTTAGGAATGTGTATATATATACATAGGGGTCCCCGTTCATTTGAGTAGGTTGCACATTTAACATGGCTCCAAAAAGATCATCTGGTTATGAACCATGGCCAGAGTCTTTTTTCCGTTGTCGTCTAGCCTCTCCGCATGGAGTACCCTCTACGCCGCCTCCGGCCCATGACTGGCTGGCAGAGGTTACGGACTTTCTGACCTCTTGTGGGTGTCACTAGAGGTCATCGCTCGACCTCTTGATCCGGCGCCCAACTTTGACCTGTTGCCGATCACTCTGGAGGAACGGGATTCTCTGGAGAAGAGGGAAGGGTTACATCGCCTGTGCCATAGGACGGGTTTGTGTACCCTGCAGGACTTTGTGGAGGTCCTCCGCGAGGCTAGTGAGGGGTCTACATAGACCTCTTATTTTTCTTTTTTTTAAGTTTTTTACAGTTTTTTTCCTCCTTTTGTATCCTTCGCTGGTGAATGTTCCGGCGAAGAAGCTGGGATTTAATGCAATATAATATTTTGTTAACTCAATTTGGTTTCGACTACAAGCGACTAACTGTTTTATCTATTTTTTAATTAACAAATCTTGTTACGTCAAATCCATATATTTGTGACGATATCCCCATCAATGACTTGTTACGTCATAGAATTGATTATGCTGCCAGCGTCAAGTTCTTGCAGTCAAATCCATCTTAAATATAATTATAAAGTAAACTAGAGGACAACTTTGAGTGTTTTAATTTTACTCTTTTCAAGTACATAGTCTTCTTAGCAAGTCGTCAAACGGGAAAAATTCGGGATGGCAAAGATACGAGTATAGATCCGCTCAATGCAAAGAAAATACGTTCAAAAATTCAATCAAATATTCAAAATTTAGAAATATTGAGATTAGAAACTTCACATTCTTAAATATGTTGTCAAATTTTGTTAATTGAACATGTTTCCACCACGTTTTTTGTGCCAAATTTTTCAATAATTTATACGAAATACGTTTAAAACTTCGCATGCTTAAAGTTTATGTAGTGATTTCACGTGGATATATACTAGTAATAGTAGTAATAAATTTAATTTTAGAAAGTAGTTTTTAAAATTAGGGTCTCAGAATCCCAAAGGTTGGTGCTCTTATAAAATTTAAGACTCAAAACTATTCTATTTTTTTCACTTCCTAAGGTCATATAAGACGGTCGAATTTTCCCTCTTCTTCTCTCAAACTCTCTTTTTTCTTCCAAACCCTCTCCAAATACTCCCCCAAACGACTGCTTAAAATTAGCAAAATGTCGCCAAAGAAACAACGACCGTCTCCGAAGGGAAAGAATCCACAAAGGGATACGATACAGGCCCGAAGGGCAGAACTTGCAAGGGCGGCGAAAGCCAAGATTATGGTCGCTAGGGCAAAGGCGGAAACGACGAAAGCAGCGGCGGCAGCGACGACGAAAGCGGCGGCGGCAGCCAAGCCACTGCAAAAAAAGGCTAAAAAACTCATAGCTCGACAAAGACCGAAAATATATCTTCGATACAGAGTCGTCGGAAGACTCAAGTTATGAAGATGAAGGCGTACTCAAGCGAAGGCTAAGGTGGCAATGGATACAGAGTCATCAGCGTACTCTGAGGATTTTGAATCCTCATCAGAAGAGGAAAATAAAGAGAAAGAGCAATCATCAAATAAGTCCAAGGATGGGGAGGATGTAAAAAATTTTACAGACTCTAAATCTAAGATCAAATAAGATGGATGATGTCGAAGACGAAGCTTTTCTGGATATATTAAAATTCTATCAGTTGGAGAAACTGAACAAATCCTGTCTTGAGAAAATTTCCCAAACAATAGTAAGAGAATTTTACTCAAATCTTCCAGCTGAAATTAAAGAAAAAGAAGAGGATCAGCAACTGGTGTTTCTGAAAGGGAAACTGATTAGGGTAAATGTTGTTGTCATCAACGAATTTTATGGATTTGACCCAGTTCCTGGGTTTGATATGAAAGATATTGATAATGTTTCCATGAGGGATGCAATTCATGAGATTACAGGTATATCAGTGGGTGCTAAGATCCCCCAAAAAGTATACAAAGATTAATTAAAAAATTTGTATAAATTATTGCATGCCTACGTATTTCAAACACTCAACCCTATTGGATATGGGTTTTCCATCCATCCCGAGAGAGTAAAATTTCTTTATTATATGGGGAAGAAAAAAAGGATGGATATAGGTTCTTAATGTTCAGTAGAATGATGCATCTCGTAGAAAAACCAACTGCAAGGACAGCTCTTCCTTTCGGAGGATTTGTATGCTCAATGGCTAGTAAACATTATGTCCCCAGCTTAGCAGGGGATGTTTATATTAAAAACAAAGGCCCCATGAGAAAACTAACCTTCACTCGAATGTTTGGAAAATGGGCAGCAGCTGCAAGCAAACCATCAACATCTGGAAAACCATCACTAAGGACAGGGTTGATGATCTATATAATTTTGTTACTGCAAACTTTTAGAATATTTTAAAAAAGATGAAGACTATATCCGACAACCAGAAATTGATTCTGGATAAGATTAAACAGATAGAGGTTGAATTTGCTGAAGAAGAATAAGATTTCTCTTCCCTCGTGAAGAAGGTAAATGGGACTAGTCCAAACTCTTATGTAAAAATACACACTGTGCATATTGACACTCTAATGCTAGCTTTCACTATGGTACTTCTATTTATGTTTCTAGATGTCATTTCTACATATACAGTAAGTCCATACTAACTATAATTTTTTTATTCCGTCCCTCAAGGTGTAGGTGAAGGATATTTTGAGGAGGAAGAAGAAGAAAAAGAAGATGGAGATGGAGATGGAGATGAAGATTCATCTTTTGAGTTTTGAAACTTTTATTTCAATTTGGAAGAAATATTTGAATTGTAATATGGTTCTGAATATTTGTTGGTCTTGGCGGTCAAACTAAATTTTGTGTTTAAAATATTGTAAGACTAAACTTTTCGCTTGTACTAAGCACCGTTGCGGTGCATGGTTCGTAATTTGTTTGAAAAATATAATATGGTCTTGAATTTAGAGTAGGTCTGATATTTGTTTGGATTATTGTATTGTGAATTATGCAGGTTCTATGTTGAATTACTAACGTGGATTGGGCAAATTACTGTAACGAGGATTATGCAGTTTATTGGACTTGGAATGAAGTATACTTAATTTGATTATGATTTTTTGGTTGAAGAGTTTATTTGATTTGCAGTTGGCCTTCACAGATGATTTTGATCTTTTGGTGTATTCTTTTGATTTACAGATGCCCTTTACAGATTTTATGAGTCATGGGTACATTCCTAGGGTTTACAGATGGCCTCATTACGGATGCATTCCTGGGATCACTAAAACTTTATTTGATTGTAATGTGTTTTACTTTCTGTAAATAATCAGTACATTGACGCCATTAGTATGAATTCGATGCCAGTGTAATGTATAATGTAATCCTGCATGTTCATCCCTTGTTATTGCTGAAGTAAAGTATGTAATATAAGAAAAATTCTCTTGGATAGTAGGTTAATTATATTCAAACACTTGCAAGCAATTTTGTGCAGCCATACAGTGGAAGCCTGATAAAATGATATTCAGATTTTATTGAACATGATTTAATATTAAATGAATATACTTTGGTAAATGATATTAAAAATACTGTAAATATTTGGTGGAAAAAATATGAGATACTTGAACATTTCTCGTTCTAAATATACCATACTTTGTTAAAAGCACAGAGAGTGTCCATTCTCCGTGTTAAAAGAACGGAGAAGGGTCATTCTCCGTGTTAAAAGCACGGAGAATGACCATTCTCCGTGTTAAAAAACAGAGAATGACCATTTTCCGTGTTAAAAAATAGAGAATGGCCATTCTCCGTTTTAAATGCAAGGAGAATAGTCATTCTCCTTGTTAAAAGAACGGAGAATGGTCATTCTCCGTGTTAAAAGTAAGAAGAATGGCCATTCTCCGTGTTAAAAGCAAGAAGAATGTCCATTCTTCGTCCAAAATGTACCATACTCTGTTGACGTAAAAATTCGAATATACTTTGGTAAATAATATTTTTTTAAATACTGTAAATATTATAAAGATGGTTAATATGACAAATTGTCACAATACAAAAAACATTCTCTTCGAAAATATTATCATTAGAAAAGTAAAAAAATATTTCGTCCGATCATTACAGATTTTTTAAAAATATGTGAGCAGATGATCCAATCTTCCTCAGAAGCAGGTTTCCTCAGTTCACCACCACCACCATGGCATGTAGCTTTATTACCAAAATATTAAATTTTTAGATAAAAATAAAATTTCTGACAATGGCATGGACAGTAAAATTTAATAAGCCGGGAGCCGGCAGGAGCGGCGCCGCTGGTACTTCTCCTTGTACGAGGAGGTCTCGACGATGTCCGATGCGAACCGGACCGATTCTTCTCGGCGCCGCTGGTACTCCTCGTTGTTCTAGGAGGGCTCGACGACGTTCGACGCGATCCGGACCGATTCTTATTTCCTTCTTCATCTCCGTTTCTCCTTCCCCCACCACCACCAACACCACCACCAACACGGCCTGTAACCAAAACAAAATTACAGAATTTATATGTTGATGCAAAAATATTAAATTGGATGGACGAAAGAGAGAGTAAATATGAGTTAATTTAGAGTGTTCATTGAAAAAATTAAAATGAAGAATGACGTGCTAAAGTAAGTTACCAAGAGATCAAAAGTCAAAATCAGCATTAAATGATGTTTCTACTCTATTATTCAATCCGAACCATTGGATCAACATCCAATGGTCCAGATTTGGGATGTATCGATACATCCTTTTCCAGGGGATATATGGTAGAACGACCCTATATATATATATATATATATATATATATATATATATATATATATATATATATATATATATATAAAATATATATATATATATATATATATATATATATATATATATATATATATATATATATATATATTTGAAGCAATGGGTACTTGTGGGCGAACTCACCTCCCTTGGGGCTCGAACTCCCGACCACTTGGGCCGCATGCATCTCTCTTAACCACTAGACTAGAAGTCATTTGCTATATATATATATATATATATATATATATATATATATATATATATATATATATATATATATATATATATATATATATATATATATATATATATATATATATATATATATATATATATGACAAAACACTCCCCGTTTTATTCTATGCAAAAAAAAAGTCGAAGCTATACAAGTATAACAGAAGGCGTAAAATACCGAAGCCTATACACGTATACTATCAAAAGGCGGGAAGGAATGAAACCCAAAACCCAACACGTCTAGGCCTGGGATAGCAGGGAGTTCCAGAAAGCCATCTGGCCGTGATTGCAGAGGGCTCGCCTTTTGCTGCACTGCCTGATGGTCTCCCTAAAAAGTTGTTCCACGAAGTACTGAAGTCCTTCATATCTCGCCTTGTTGCGGTTCTTCCAGATAACCCATGTCACAGCAGCTGCAACGATTTGATGGCCATGGGACTCAGATCCCTATGCCGAGACTAGATCTTCATAGCACGCGCCTCCAAGATCCATCCTACAACGTTGGGAGAGATTACTCCAAACCTTGACCGGGAGGTCTCCCTGACAGAAGATGTGGTCCACCGTCTCGGTATTGTGATCTGTGCCGCATGTGCATGCGGACGCCAGGCTGTAGCCGATAGTGCTGAGGGTGTCATCAGTGGGTAGGATCATGCGTAGGGCTCCCCAAATGATGAAGGACCACTTTTTGGGGATGCATGTCTGCCAGAACGGGGCAATGCTGGGGACAGGTGCTCCCGTGCCTTGGACCACTTGCCTGGCCGATTTGACCGAAAAGCATCCCGACGCGTCCTCCTGCCACCAGAGTTCGTCCGCGTCGTGCCCGATCGCTAATCCATCACGACGGATAAGATCTACTGCCTCAGGACCGGCCCAATCCCTAACCGTATTCCAGATCCAAGTATTACCCATGGGATCCCACATGTCCTTGATCTTGCAGTACATGTGGGCTTTTGAGAGATTAGGCAGTAAGGTGTCTCCAACCCATCGTTCCAGGAATGTCGATGATTCCCCATCGCCCACCTTGAGACGCATCACCGGTTCGGCAAGAGAGCGGCCTATGAGCGTACAACGCCACGCTGTGGAGGATCTGATGTTATAAATAGCTGTCGATGGGTGGATGTTCTTGAAGTATCTGTCCTTCATAAATCTGGTCCATAAGTTTTGAGCGGTGGAAATCTTCCACCATAGTTTCATCGAGAATGCTTTAACAATGTGGGAAAGTTTGGTGAATCCCAGCCTCCCTCCCCTGTCGGCCTGTCCATGGGGTCCCAACTATCCAAATGATGCTTAACGTTGCCGTCGTAATGCCCCCAGAAAAAGTTGCTAAAAATGCTCTCGATATGATTAAGCACTTTCTTGGGTGGCGAGCACGCCGCTAGAGTGTAGATGGGGATAGATGTGAGAACGTGGTTAATAAGAATCATCTTGCCACCCTGAGATAACGTCACGTTGTGCCATCCTTCAAGCTTTTTCCTGATGCGGCTAATCAGGTCCTCGAAAAATACCAGCGTTAGATTTCCCATACACAAAAGGACAGCCCGGATATTGGAATGGGGGTGCTTGATAGGGAATGGTATGGTATTAGAGAGGGTGCCCGCATGCTCTCTCTTGATCTTGTGGTGAGCATAGATGACGCTTTTATCCGGGTTGACCATCTGTCCCGAACAGGTGGCATATTTCTAGAGACTATTGTGGATAACCTCTACCGATCCTACGTCCCCGGAGAAGAATATAAGGATGTCGTCAGCAAAAGCTAGGTAGGTGATGATGGGACAGCCGTTGGCGGTGTGATAGTAGTGGAAGTTGGGAGTGCGGGTCATCTTATTGAGGTTCCTGCTCAGGGCATCCACCGTAATGATGAAGATGGTGGACGATAGGGGGATCACCTTGCCTAACCCCGTGACTCGATTTGAAGAAGCCATCAGCCAGGCCATTGATCACCGTAGAAAACCATGAGTTGTTGATCGATCTCCACACGATGTTGGTCCATGTTTCTGAGAAGCCGAAAGCTCTGAAGACCCAGATCATGAACTGCCAATCTAGCCTGTCGTAGGCTTTCTCCATGTCTAATTTGATGGTAATATTGCTCCCTCTTGCCGGGAACTTCATGTAGGTGATTAATTCTTAGGCTAACATGATATTATCCTAGATATTTCTGCCGTGGACAAAGCCACTCTGCTCCTCGGAGATGATCTTGGGAAGGAGCTCAGACATACGGGATACGACGATCTTAGATATGATCTTGTTGGTGAAATTACAAAGACTGATAGGACGAAAATTATAAAACGACTCCGGATTGTCCTTTTTCGGAATGAGGATCAGATTGGTGCTCGAGATGGCTCTCGGGTACGTCATACCTTGAAATAAGGCGATGATCGCCTCAAGGATATCGGCCTTAATGATATTCCAGCAGGAGCAGAAAAATACCCTCGAAAACCTGTCTGGGCCAGAAGCACTATGCTCGTCAAGAGCCCAGACGGCGTCTTTCACCTCTAGCTCGGACGGAGGGAGCTCAAGCCGGATGTTATCGCCATCGCTGATGAGATAAGGAATTTCCTCCAGGAAGGGTCCCTGATGACCGTCTCCTTGGAGAACAATTTGGAGTAGTACTCAGCCGCTGTCGCTTGGATACCCTTTTGGTCTCTGATGGTGTTCCCGTTATTTCCAACAATTTGGTGAAGGGTGAGTTTCTGCCTACGACCATTGACGCATGCATGAAAGTAGCTCAAATTTATGTCTCCCTTGTTGTCCAATTTAAGCCTGGCTTTCTGCTTCCAGAAATCTGTCTCCACTTTCAGACAAAATTTGAGGATGGCTTTGGTAAGGTTGAGTGCGGTCCTAGCCGCGGGGGATCTATCGTGCATAAATCTGATCTCTACTCGATTGACATCGTCTTCGGCCTCTCGGATAGCCTGAAAGATGTTCCCACAGGCCTGCTTGCTCCAGGCCTCTAAGGCTTTCCTCGTGGCCTTGAGCTTGATGGCCACCCTTGTGAAGGGCTCGGCGTCGTCCATACTGTTCCACGCTTCCGTGACGATGGCTTTGAACTGGAGGTGTTCGCTCCAGAAGTCCAGAAATCGAAAACTCTTGTTGTTCGTGTCCGAATTGCTAGAGATTCTGACTAACAGAGGGGCATGGTCGGACTCTGTGGCGTTGAGGTGGGAAAGCTCGGAGGTGGTCCCCATTTCGAGCCAATGGGCATTCAAAAGGGCCCTATCCAGTCGAGAATATTGGCGACGATCCCCATCCTGCATGTTGCACCAGGTAAAGGCGCTTCCGGTGTACGGAAGGGGGCGAGGTGAGAGTTAAAAATAAAATTGTTGAAATCTTGCATGGTCTGAAAGAGGGGGGGACGACCGCCCGTCTTCTCCTCTCTACACGCGATGGCATTAAAGTTCCCAATGCAGAGCCAAAGGAGATTGTTGTGGTGGAGATAGATGTCCAGGAGGTTGGTCCAAAGGAGTTTGCGCTCCGAAACGTCACAGCTACCATGAACTGCGAACAGGATGGCACGCTTGGGTAATAACGGGTGCTCCATCCAATAGGAAAGGGCCTGCTTGGAGTCGTTAATGACTCCCATCTTGACATCCTTCGAGTAGAGGATCCAAATGTTGTGTCTGCCGGCTATATATGGCTATAGGGAAGCCTAACTGCAGTTGGATGGATTTAAGTCTTTTATTGGGGATTTTGGGTTCAAGGATGATCAAAACGTCAATCTTGTGGATTTTCTTAAGGCTGGTGATTCTCCTCTTGGTAGGTTTGTTCGCCAGACCACGGACATTCCAGGAGAGGATGTTCAACATTAATGGAGTTTGCGGGGGGGTTGGTTAGCCCGCTTGGTTGCGGACCTGGTTCTAGTGGCCAGGGATTCTTGGGTCTTTTCTGATTAGATTTCCTGATGGCGATCGTAGCCTCCTCCGCCGTCGAGGTAGATGAGCTGGAGATTAAGCCGTCAGTGTGGGTGATGAGAGTATCGTCGGACTGATCGATCAAATCTTCTGCTTAGTCCGACACGGGTTCCTCAAGGGGGATGAGAATGGAGTCGTACAGGTTGTCAAATTGGTCTCCTTCCGATTGGAGGGGAAATACGGTAGCGATGACCTGTAATCCTCTCTGAGCTTGATCTGGTCCTAGAATGGCCAGTACCGCTATGACATCGGTTGCGGTGGAAGGGTGAGTCTCTGGAAGGCCACCAGTGATGTGCGGGTGGACTTGAATGGCCTCCTCCGCATCAACCACCTTAGAGACGCTAACGTCCGCTGAGAACGTATAGGGGTCCTCGTGAGAGATTCTAATGGAAGAGATCTCTAGAGCGGGATCTATCATTTCCTCGTGGAGGACGTTGAACTGGTTACAAAGTCTCAGGGTTGGTGGGTGGTAGGGATTACCGCTTTGACAAATGAGGAGATCTCCGTTCTGTCTGCACTATCCGCAGGGGTGCCTTGCTCTGAATCTCATTCGCTAGAGGGAAATCTGGTGTGGGAGTTCGGCGGCGGAAGCAGGAGGACCGGTTGGGCGATTGGATTTGATCAGTTTTGGTGTGCGTTACTGGCCTAGAGGGTTTCCTCTTAAGCTCAGGATGGAGACGATAACAATGCTTGGATAGATGCCCATGCAGGTGGCAGTAGGATAAGAAGATGATGTGGTTATCGTAGATGATTTGCTGGGTGTGGGACTGGTTGCCTAGTTCAATGAGGATGTGGTTGGGAGGCTCGTTAGAAAGGTTGAATTCCACACAAATCTTCGCATAGTGAGCTTTGGTTAGGTTGCTAGTTTTTGGGGCAGTGGCCACGTAAGTCCCAAAGGAATTAGCTATACTCTTAAGGGCTGCCGGAACGAAACAGATGAGGGGAAGGTTGGGAAGAGTCACCCACGCAACAACCGTCACTGAGTCTTCCTTGGTGCTAAAGTCTGCGGACCATTTTATAATCTTCATCTGGTGGGAGTCCACTTTACTGGTGCCTTTGGACCACACAGTCCTATGGTCGGTGTAGGAAGATAGGTGGAGCAGGATGTGCTTGGGGTCAAGAGGAGCCACCCGGTATTCTGCAATAAGCCGCCAACTGGCAATCACTTCCTGGACCCTGGAGAGCTTGGGGCAGCCCGAGAAGAATTTGAGAACGAAGGAGAAAGGGAATGATGTAGCCAAGGATGCAAGTTCATGGGTGGAGAAGGGTATTGATGGCACAGGAGATGGTAACGGATAATCGACTTCACTGAGGTGGACGTCGGGGAATAGGAGACCCTGCTTGGCTGCTCTGTCTGGACGAAGAATGGCGGCGTAGGAAGGCGCCTGGGCGGGGGCAACACGCGGGGGGTGATATGCAGAGGGGGGAAGGGAGGGAAGAAAAGGCTTTCCTGGGGTTCCGCTCCCAATGGGGATCGAGAGCAAAAAGATCGGCTGGGAGTGAGGGTCCCGAGGGAGGAGAGAGGGGGTTGGGGTGCCGATCCCGAGGAGGAGGCGACGAGGATCTCGGCATTGCCTGGGATGCCAGACCCGGCAGGGGGGCCAGCCGGAGGCTGGGGAAGAAGGGGTAGGCCTCTACTGAAGGAGCAGAAAGCGCCCACGCCGGAGGGATAAAATGAGCCTGCTGGGCCGCAGTATGCGCCAGCAGGAAACAGAGCGGGACCGACTTGAACACCCGGAGAGGAGCTGGGGGCGAAGGGGGAACCGCCGTATGTGCTCACTGTGGCAGGGACGTATGCGCCTGCGGATGAAGGCTGTATGCGCCCACCGGAGGCAGATGAGGGAGGCCAGAGCATGCGCCCGATGGGATGGGGGCACCATATGCGCCCGAGGAGGAAGAGCCGGATGCAGCCCGCAGATGGAGAACAATATGCACCCACCGGTGGCGGAGAAGGGTGGCAGGAGCATGCGCCCGACGGAGTGGGGGCACCATATGCGCCCGAGAAGGGGGGATCTATATGCGCCTACAAGGGGGCTAGCATATGCGTCCAACGGCGCGGGGGCGCATCGGAGCGCAGCCCCGGCCTCGAGATGGGACGAGCAACCAAGCGAGCGGAGAATTCAAAATTCAAATCAGGGGTGGGGGGAGGCTCCGAGCGCCAACCCAGCGGCTGACCTTCGGGAGGACAGAGAAGCCGCAGCCCTCTGCGAGGCACCGGGTGGTTGCCGCTCGGTGACCTGACCCCAGCTAGGGACCGTCGCAGCTCCGGTGATGACAGGGGGAACGGGCGCAGGGAGGGGGCGGAGGGGATCGAGGGACGCCTAAAAGTGCTCAGGGAAGGCGAGGTGGGAGGGGGGCGCGATGGAGGGAGGGGCCGCTGCGGGCCGAGGGGAGGGGGCGGTGAAGAGAGAAGGGGGAACGAGGAGCTACTAGCGTGGGAGGGAGTAGCTGGCCAAAGACGGCGAGAAGGTCGGGGGGGAGATCGTCCGCCATGCGGCGGGAGGAGAGGGGGAGGAGGGGAAGGAGGAAGGGGGACGCCTAGCCAGCCGCCGGCCTAGGCCGAGCCGGAGGGGGAGCGGGGAGCTCAGAGGGCAGAGCGGGGGGGCTGAGAGAACCATCCTTCTATGTATCTATTACTTTATATATTTGCTATATATATATATATATATATATATATATATATATATATATATATTTTTATTTTTTTTATATATATATATATATATATATATATATATATATATTATATATATATATATATATATATATATATATATATATATATATATATATATATATATATATATATATATATATATATATATATATATATATATATATTTTATATAAAAAAAATAAAATATATATATATATATATATATATATATATATATATATATATATATATATATATATATATATATATATATATATATATATATAGCAAATATATAAAGTAATAGATACATAGAAGGATGGTTCTCTCAGCCCCCCCGCTCTGCTATATATATATATATATATATAAGGGAAATTTTATGAAATGCCCAAAAATTGCAAAAGTTTTAGGAAAATTCTACTGCAAAATAATATTTTATCGCGTGCCCAGAATTTGCAAAAAATATATAAAAGGGTTCAGAATGACCTTCGGAATGACCTTTTTCTCCTTCTAATTTATTGAAAACACCCACGAAACCTACTCTTCAAAAAAAATGTTTCGATACTTCCTCTTCTTCCATACGCCACTCACTTTCAAATCTAGGTTTTCTCCTCCAAAATCTTCAAACCTTACTCTCCATTCGTAATCTTCACACCATGTCGGCATCATCATTAGCATCATCATCATCAGTAGCAACAGCAGCATCAACTGGAACCCCAGTTAGAGAAGAGATAGTTGTGGTAGAGAAAATGAAGACTGTTGAACAAAATCCAAAGGTGAATGACGGAGAATCAGGAAGAATTAAGAGAGTTGCACATAAGCCAAAGGCTGCTAAGCAAAAAAGGGGAAAAAAGGAAAAAAAAAAAGGTATAACTTTAAGTTATATTCATGATTCTGTAAAAACTACGGAGAACAGTCATTCCAGTATTAAAATACATGAGAATGACCATTCTCCGTGTTAAAATCAAGGAGAATTATCATTCTCCTTGTTAAATTCACAAAGAATTGTCATTCTCCTTGTTTAAATGCAGGAGAAGAGCCATTCCCCATATTAAATTGACGGAGAATTGCCATTCTCTATGTTAAAATTACGGAGAATGGTCATTCCCAGTGTTAAAATGCATGAGAATAGTTATTTTTTGTGTTAAAATAACGGAGAATGACCCTTCTTCGTGTTAAAATCACGAAGAATGATCATTCTCCATTGTTATAATCATTATGAATGACTATTCCCTATATTATAATCATAGACAATGGCAATTCTTCGTGTTAATATCACGGAGAATGACCATTCTTCGTGTTAAATTGACGAAGAATTTCCATTCTCTGTGTAAAAACCACGGAGAATGGCAATTCTCGGTGTTAAAATACATGAGAATGATCATTCTTCGTGTTAAAATTATGGAGAATGGCCATTATCCGGGGTAAAATCACGGAGAATGGCCATTGCCCGTGTTAAAATGACGGAGAACAGTTGACAGAAACCTAATTTTTTTGTTTTGTTTTCTTTGTAGAAAAAAATTTGTCCGGAATAAGGATTCAAGAGTTTTTCGTTCTTCTTTCAAGAGAATGCTAACTCTTATGGAGGGTGTCAATAAAGATGGCAGCCATTTACCCAAGCCAGTTATTGAGTCTTTAAAGAATACCGGTTTCTGGAATTTCGTCGAGGTATTCTACAAAAATAGAGTTGGCATTCAAGAATTGGCCAGGGTTTCAGAAGTTCTTAAAAAATTGATAGGAACTTACCTGGAAAACAAAGATGGTGTCGGGTACTTTAAATTGAGCACCACTGTTAAAATAGTGCTAAGTGTCGACGATATGATAGCCATCTTCAGTCTACCGCTGAAGGAAGAAAGCGAGGATGATGTTAATTACATAAAATTGATCACAGAAAAACAACAGCAGGCCACACCGTCGAAATCGTTGAGCCTGTGTAGAGATAACTTCAGAAGATTGCTGGCTAATTCCAAGAGCAAACACAGAGAAGTCACGAATACGAAAGTGAGAGAGAAGTTCTTTGAATTGCTACAATGGCTTCGTGACGGAGATAAACAAGTTAAACCAGATGATTTGGCTAAGCTAATAATCTTCTACTTGTGCCAAACAGCATTCTTCACAAAGTCTGACGGTTCAAATTTACCGTACAGATTCTTGGCCTTGGTAGACAGTGTAGAAGTAATCAAAAGTATATGTTGGCCAAGGTTAATCTTGGCATATGTACTGGAGAGCATTAAGAAGACTACAAGTAAAATTGTTTGGAGGGATTAATCTGATGCATATCCCAAGATTGAAGGTTGCACAATATATTTTCTCTACTGGTTTGCTAAACATAGTACCCATGTGGAAAGGAAGCTCGACCCAATTCGTGAATAACCAAGATTTTATACATGGAATGGGTACACAATCTCAGTCTTCCTCAAAAACGAATATCACAGTAAATTGAGATCAAAAAGGATATTCAAAAATTTGATTATAGTTGTTGGAAAAGAGGGAGGACAACATGAAGAGGAGCTACATATATAAGAAGAAGGTGCACACAAGAGAGAGGGACACCACCAAACAGGTGGGGATGAGATTGCTGAATAAGAGAGACCCCAACAACTTGAAATGAACACCGCGATGGAGGGGTCGGTTCAAGAATTGGAGGAGTTGAGAAATGAGAAATCTCAGATTTTTGCTAAGAAAGAAAAACTCATGAAAAGCTTAAAGAGGTAGAGGCACAAGAAGCCCAACAACGTGTAGTCAACATTGTGATGGAGGGCTCAGTACGAGAATCAGGGGAGTTGCGAAGAGAGAAATTTCAGATTCTTGCTGAGAACAAGAAACTCCATAACAAGCTTAAAGAGCTAGATGAACAAGGAGTCCAACAAATTGAAAGGAACACCTCGATGGAGATATCGGTACGGGAATTGGACTCCTTACGAAGAGAGAAATCAGATATTATTGCTGAGAATGAAAAGCTTAGCGAAAAGGTTAAAGAGCTACAGGCACAAGGTAAAAAAAAATTTCTTTTTTTAAAGTTCTGATTTGTAATTCTCTGCGTTAGAATGCAGGAGAATGGCCATTCTCCGTGTTAAAATCACAAAAAATGTCCATTCTTCGTGTTAAAATATCGGAGAATGGTAATTCTTCGTGTTAATATAACGAAGAATGGTCATTCTCCGTATTAGAATGTAGAAGAATTTACATTCTTCGTGTTAAAATCATAGAGAATGGACATTGTCCGTGTTAGAATGCAAGAGAATAACAATTTTTTGTGTTAGAATGCAGGAGAATGGCCATTCTCTGTGTTAGAATGAATGAGAATGGCCATTCTCCGTGTTAGATTCATGGAGAATGGTCATTCTCCATGTTAGAATCACGAAGAATGGCCATTCCCCGTATTAAGATCACGGAGAATAATCTTTTTTCCTTCTTTTTTTAAAGTATATATTGATTGACATCATACCTTTCATTGTTGTTTGTGTTATATCAATGCAAATAACCGAGCAGCTCAGAGAAAGAAATAAAAGGCTCGTTAATGAGAAAAGCAAGCTTCAAAAGAAAGTTGAATCGTTGAATAATGAAGCCATTGAAAAGGATACAAAAATTGCTGATCTCGAAGCCATAGCTATAGCATTACAGCTTGATACTCAACCAACTGCTGAACAACAAGCTGCTAAACTTTTTGCTCCAAAAGAAGTCAAAAGAAGAGGAGGATTGGGGGAAAGAGGTTGAAAAAACCATAAGCGGCATTAGTCGATGAAGATTTTAGGGAAGAATACAGTAACTGAAGCTAATAAAAAACGGAAGATGAATGCCGCATCGAAACCAAAACCTCAACCCAAACCCAAGGTCGGAGAAAAAATAAGCAGGCAGATTCGATATCCGGACAAGACGCCAAAATAGCTGAACTAGCAAGGAAGGGTGATATACGAAGGGAATGCGATGACCTCGTACTTTGGAAGGATGCGGATGAAGAGCTGAAGAAGCTTTACATGGACATCGTATTCCCAAGAAAGATGAGTCCAACGTATGTATTCTAAACTCGACCAATCTCCGTCCAATTTATAATGGAGAATGGCCATTCTCCATGACAGTTGACCAGAGAATGATCATTCTCCATGTCATTTGGATGGCGAATGATCATTCTCCGTGTCAGTTGGACGGCGAATGATCATTCTCCTTATCAGTTGGACGCGAATGACTCTTTTTTTCCTTTTCCTTTCTAGTCCTTTTTTTACAATTATGTCCTGAGAATCTCTATTAATTTAATCTAAACTAAATTTATGTGCAGTGATATTATAAACACGAATATGCCAAAAGAGGGAGAAAATAAAGTTTTCGTCCTTCTATCAGCAAAAGACATGCAAGACATACTCAACTATGAAGACATGGAGGCTGGCATACTCAACGTAATAATAAGTAAGCTGAAAGAAATTCAAGGCTATGTAAGAAGGTACGTCCAGTCAAGTTCACAGGACATGCAACATAAGTAATCTGCATTCATGATGCCCCACACATTGGTAAGAATCAAAACTAAAAAATCCATATTCATGTGTACACCGATAAAAAATGACGTAAAAAACTTACTCATAATATTGTGTTTTGTTTTTGTAAATAGTCCATCGTTCTCCGTGCCAATGAAAAGGAAGCAACAGTCGGTGCCCTTGAAACTTTAAAAATAGATGTAGAAGACTACGTCATGGATTTAGAGGACGACATAAAGTGGCTATTCTTTCCACTCTTTAATAAATCCTCCAAACACTATACGATGTTCACATTCAACTTGAGCTCCTACGAGTGGACACACTACAACTCCTTGGCAAAAAACACATACAAAAAGGGCAAAAAGGATGCATAATTAATGAAGACCTTAGAGACTATCGTCAGGAGGAAAGTTGAGATGATGAGGGAGAGATGCCCGGCGATGATAGAGTATGAGAGCACAGAGCTGAATTGTTCTCCACGATGCCCACAACAACTAGCACCCAACTGCCTCTTGTATACGGTATTTTATATGAAGTGCTTGATGACTGATCCCTTCGAAATACTGAGAAAAGACAATGTCGTTCACGAGAAGATTACAAAAGGTTAGGTTGGGATGGGCTAAGAAGTTGCTTTCAAGTGAACATGTAACACCATAGATACCAACCTAGAAATGACATTGTAAAACAACAATGTAAATGGGCTAAGAACTTCTTTCTATATCATATGTTTGTCTTTTATTCTTCTGTGTCTGCGTCTTTTGTAATATATGCTCTTTCTTTTATAATAAAATCATTTTTGAATTACATTTACATTATTTTATATATATTATTTTTGAATGGCCATTCTTTGTATAAATTTCATAGAGAATGTCCATTCTTCGTTTTAAAATCACGGAGAATGTTCATTCCCCGTATTAGTGTGCAGGAGAATGGACATTCTCTGTGTTAAAATAACGGATAATGGTCATTCTTTGTGTTAGAATGCAGGAGAATGACCATTCTCTATGTTAATATAACGGATAATGGTCATTCTCCGTGTTAAATTGACGAAGAATTGCCATTCTTCGTATTAAAATGACGAAGAATAACCATTCTTCCTATTAAAATTACGGAGAATGACCATTCCTTGGATTAGAATGCAGGAGAATGGCCATTCTACGTGTTAATATAACAGAGAATTTCCATTCTCCGTGTCAAAATGACGGAGAATGGTCATTCTTCGTGCTAGAATGACGGAGAATGTTTGAACTGGCTGTTGTTCTGATACGAATGGTTAAATGCCTGCAACCAATGCTTAAAAACTTCCTACAACTAAGCCACATGTCGGACTTCGATTTGAGGAGGAGAGTAAGTGGTAGGGTCGGATGGAGCCCATGTAGCAGGGGGTGTGTGTGAGGGATGGTGGGACCCGATGGACAAGGTGTGGGTGAGAGAGGTTGTAAGCATTTGGTAGTAGACTTAGCATTTTCCTTAATGATTATCTTTGAACAAGTCTTAATTGCTACCGTCTTTCTTAGAAAAATTTGAGGAGTTTGTGGCATGACATCCACTTGTAACGAACCTATTAAATGAGATTCATTATGCTGACTATTAGGTTCATCTGTATTTATTGGCCAATATGGCCTATAAAAAGGGGCTTCTTGAGGAGCAAGGTTCATCATCTTCATAGCAGTCCCATTATACACAATCCTGACTTAGCTTTAAGAGGCCACTGGCCTGGCATCAGTCGGCTGTTGGTTGTGGATCTCTTCATTCAAAAGAGTTATGTTATTGTAGAAGAATATGTAGTAGTGAGTCTCGAGATGCATTGGACCTCCTTGTTCGAACCTGAATAACATCTTGGCAGTCCTCGTATTTGTCGAAAAGTTGGGGGTCATGCTATGCCCTTCCCAGTAATGGTCTAGCAGTCCGTTATGCTTGAAAAGCCACAGGTTGTGCTCTGCCCTGCTCATTCGGGCATTCAAGGTTGCGCATACAAGAAAGGAGGAATTCGCTTCGATGGAGATCAATCTTCTAGTATGTGCACCAAGAAGAATAAGGGCTACGCTTTTGTGAAGATAAACTCCCTTATAGACTTCTTTAGGCCTTGCTGAATCTGTAATAGATCCTTTATAGAAGAACAGTATGAGTCTTTATAATAGATCCTTTGTAGAATAACAGTATGAGTCTTTCTGAATCTGTAATAGATCATTTGTAGATATAATAATAAAAGAACTTCTTTCTATATCTTCTGTTTGAATTTTATTCTTCTGTGTCTGCGTCTTTTGTAACGTCTGCACTGTCTTTTATAATAAAATCACGATGAATGGCTATTCTTCGTGTTAAAATCACAAAAAATGGCCATTTTCCGTGTTAGAATGACGGAAAATGGCCTTTATGCAGTCAAAAAAATATGAAACAATAGATATAACAGACTTCAAAATAGCACCATTGATATCAAAAATGTAAGAAATGTATTCAAAAAACAATTATATAAAAGAAAGAAATGTAAGAAATGTATTCAAAAATAGCCATTCTCCGTGTTAGAATGCAGGAGAATGGCCATTATTCGTGTCAATATATCGGATAATGGTCATTTTCCATGTTAAAATGACGAAGAATGACCATTCTCCGTGTTAAAATCACGAAGAATGGCCATTCTCCATGTTAGAATGACGAAGAATGGCCTTTATGCAGTCAAAAAATGTGAAACAGTAGATATAACACCATTGATATCAAAAATATAAGAAATGTATTCAAAAAACAATTATATAAAAGAAAGAATATATGTATATGTATTAACGAGGGGCGATGTCCCCTCGACCCCCGTAGCAGCACGTGGAGGGAGAGGGCAAGTGGTGCGATTGTGATTACCTAATTCAAGACAATTCTTGCACCTCATCTTCCTCTTCTCTTTTCCCTTATTCTTATATTTGCTCTTATAACGGTCCGCCTTTGGTCGGTTGGGGCCCCGTTTCGGAATAGGGGGTAGAACCAAATCAGTGGGATTATTTTCAAACCATTTTTCACAATCTGGAACTGGACGAATTGTACATGAAAATAGCTTCTGGTAGAAATCTGATGTCCAATACTGCTCCACAAAATCGTAAACAGATTTGTCCGAACCAAATTTGATGCATTAGATTGTATGGCTGCATGGGAATCCATATACCTTCCATCTACAATAACTACAATGCCAATCAAAAAGATTCACCAGGTGGGAGGAAGTATTTGCCATCACCTCAAACTCAAAATCACCAGACCGATATACTTTATAAGACATGTCATAATCTGTAAGCTGCTTCAGTATATTCTCGGCGTATGGAGTCAATTTGCTATTGAAATTAATTGCATCCTTGTGGCGATCCGAAATCATCTTCACTTGAAAACATTTACAAGTGCTGAAATAGGCATTTTTTTCTCAGCCTTTATCCATGCATTGAATGACTCCGCACAACTGGAAGCAACATCGTCGTATCTACATCCCGAGAAGAATGTATTTGACCAATGTTCAGGTTTTTGTTTATCCATCCAAGTCACAACATGATCACAATTCAGATCATAAATCTTCTTAACTGCTTGTTTATACCCACCTTTATACAAAAAGAAGAAATTAAGAAAGAAGGAAGTCAAGGCACAAGAATATGAAAAAAAAGGGACCATTTTCCGTATTAAAAACACGGAGAATTGTCATTCTCCATTCAAAAATAACAGAAAATGTCTATTCACCGTGCTAGGCAACACGGAGAATGGCCATTCTCCGTGAGAATTACACGGAGAATGGTCATTCTCTATGTTAAAATAATAGAAAATATACAGAAAAGCTGCATATATATCTATCTGACTTACACACCTAGTGTTAGGGCATATACTGCTTGCCTCCAAGCTTCAAGTACATGCCGATACACTCTTTCATTTCCTTTCTCCTTCAGCGGTATGTTATTCTTCATGTGATAATAACAATAGCTATGGTAAACAGTAGGAAACACTTTAGGAACTTCAGAAACTAAACCGATGCCTTGATCCGAAAGAAAGACGATACGCCTACTACATCCAACAACATTCTTGAGATTTTTAAGGAACCATTCCCAATTGTCGCCATCTTCGCCCAAGACTATACCGTAGGCAAGCGGGTAGAACTGTTGGTTACCATTCTTCGCGGTAGCAGACATTAAACAGCCTCTAAACCTTCCTGTAAGGAAAGTCGCATCCAAATATAGCATCGGGCGACAGTATTGAAAGCCTTCGACGCAAGTCCCATATGAAAGAAAAAGCTGCTGAAACCTCATTGTCGTATCATCTTTCTGAAAGTCGATAACGGAACCAGTATTGGTTTCCTTTACCTTGTCTACATACCAATACAAGTCGTTGTAAGCTCTAACATCATCTCCGTATATTTTTTGGTGTACCAGCCTAATGTCGTGGTATGCATGTCCGTATGTAAGAGATAAACCGTAGTCAACCTTGAATTCGTCGACAACTGATTTTGCCCACTTTTTAGGATCCATCCGAACAATGTCACTAACCAAACTTTTCATAAACTTTGCTGGAACAACTATATGACTTTTATCCATATAGCCAACTTCATAATTGTGTTCTCCCACATACCTCTTCACCTCAAAAATTTGATTATCTTCCGAAATAGATATAGCATGGAAGCTCCATAAACAAGTATGGGTCTTGTAATTTTTGCAGCAAACGGTGTACCTCCCCGGCTCAGATTTTAAAATATGGAATGGATGACGGGATTCAAAAATACCTTTCTGACAGCGTGCCTAACTTCTTCAACACCGTTTAGAAAAATCTGACCAACGCCAGTAATTGATCTAGGCCACATATCCGATTTTCTCTTCTTTACTGTCTCAATCGAGCTCTCATAAAATTCTACTACTCGTTTAACCTTTACAGTAGGAGAACATCTATCAAAGAACTAGAAGAGGAAGACGAAGGTACCATGGGAATGCTTTGACAAGAAAAAGATGTCGATGAAGAACATGGAGGATATACTTGCTCCACAAATAGATCAAAGCTCGCGTCATGGGTACCGTGGAAACCACCAACCAATGTCCGAAGCCAAAAATTACTGTCAACGTACAGTTCAGTCCCATCAGAATACAAAAAATTGAAACGAAATGAAAGTGGATCCAAAGAAGTCCATCGATCGCACACTTGATGCTTTAAAAATTTTACGGTGCTTTCATAAGTGACACGACAGGAAAGTAGTTCTCCCTTGAAACAAAGATCAACTAAACAGCTTGAATTCATCCCGCCTGATAACATAAAAATAGAAGAGATCACAAACTAGAACAACACATTCTGATCATGCTCCGGTCAAATATAACGGAGAATGATCATTCTCTGTCTAAAACTTACGGAGAATGATCATTCTCCGTCCTACTATAACGGAGAATGACTATTTCCCGTCATGTGTGAAATGGAGAACGGTAGTTCCCCGTGAAAGTGAACGGAGAATGATCTTTCTCTGTGACAAGTGAACAGAGGATGACCATTCCCCGTCATATTAGCACGACGAATATCATTCGCCGTCATATTCGCACAAAAGAACCATATTAAAGATCTCTATAATTGTTTCTCAATTAAAAATATTCATAACAAATTCAAATTCAGCAAAAATTTCGAGATCTACGAAGATGATGAATGAATTTCTACATATCTTAACTCTCACCTTGTTTTAAGATCTACAGAAAGAGAAGAAGAAGATCTTCTCTCCACAATTGATCTAATCACCGAAAAACTTCAAATCTCTCTACGAAGATGATGATGATGATGATGATAATGATGAGCGATGATGATGAGCGATGATTGGAGTTCGACTGAAGAAAAGCACAGTGAACTACGAACAATCTTTGCAATCTCTACTGAAGATGAGAGCAATGAAATTCAGATCTCTCGTGAAGAAGAAGAAGAAGACGGAAATCGCAATCCAAATCTGAGTTTGTGAATTCAAATTCATATATATATGACCAAATTTGCGCGAAATGATAGTTATGGTATTATCAAAATGGCAATTTTGGAAATACAGAGCATCTAAAGAAAATCTTGAAATATTTAACGTAAAAATATATAATTTTGGACATTTCATAAAATCCACTCTGCGAATGGATTTTTTTTTATAAAAACCAATCTCAAAATTAGGTATCTCAGCAATTTCTAATAAAAACTATGGAGCACCGACATGTATCATGAATATATATATTCATGTATCTACAAATATGAGGTCCACAAACGATTGCGGGATCGATAGTAGGTTGTAGATTGATTCTTGATTGGAAGATTCATTGTCACGTTTTTCATAATGAACATAATTTAATTTATCATTATTGCCGACATGTTTAAACTACGTGTCACGTTGTCGCGGAACCTCTACCCGTCAGAAGAAGTGGCAGCCATGAACGAATGTTCCAAAAGATTGCATTAGCTTTACTTGCCATCTACCAATTACCATGAATGGCTTCACTTTCACATGCTAAAACAAGAATCCTTGACACCAGCAATAAAAAAAAAAGGGACTTTAACTTTGAGATTATTTGGTTGCTGGTAACTATGTTTCACGGTGCCTCGTTGCCCGCTCCTGGCGTAACTGTACCGATCTGCAGCCACGTGACACGTTGTCATTGACCTCCAGTCTAAGTTGGACCTTGTTAGCAGGGGGACTTGCAAGCGGGAGACTAATGACTGGCTGTCACATGAGCATGGACCAGCACGATCACCTCTCGGGACAGACAAAATATTATTTCGAAGTGTGTTACAAGTGGCATGTTTGTAAGTGTGTTGAAACTGAGCTTATTTCACGCGTTTGGATGGTTGTAAGGCCGCTTTTGGCTCACAGATTTAAGGAATTAGGAAAAAAAATCATGTTCCTTTCCTTTGTTTCATAGCCACAAACTTGGAAAGCATTTTCATTACAGTAAAAAAAATTAAGAAAAAATGTTTCCTCTTTGAAACCATGGGATTCATGTTCCCTCCTCCTTTTCCAGCATTTATTACCAAAAGTAGTCATGTGTTATTGTCTATTTTACCAATGAACTCTTTCTATTATGTTAACTATAATTATGTTGACATATGATATTATTGGAATATTGATATATTTTTTCTTTCCTTTCCTGCATCAACCAAATACTGGAAGAAAAATCAAATTGTATTTTTCAAATGTTTTTCTGATTTTACCAAACACAGTAAAGAAAATCTGACATGAATCATACTTTTTCATCCCCGGAAAAATACAAGGAAATTGATTTCCCTTACGTGAAACAAACGAGACATAAGTGTATTGAAAGTGATACGTTGAATACACTTTCAGTACAATTTTAATGTATCTGCTTTCAAGATAAGTCAACTTTATTGGCTAGTTATTGCAAGTCCATTGAAAATGGAGAATTTGATTGCAAATGGAGAGTTTATAATTTACAGTAGAAAATAAGTGAAACACGTTGCAATTAAGTGAAGAGTTTTGTTACTATATTTTATTTATTAATTCAATTGAATTAATTTATTTGTTAATTAATATATTTTTGTTAAAAAATTCCGTTGAATAAGAACACACTTTTAGAATATGCTATTAATTAAATTTTTGTTAATTAAGAATATGTTAATAATTATTTTTTTTGTTAATCAATATATTCAATAATTATTTTTTTGTTAAATAATTTATTTTTAGTTAAATATGAATTAATATATTTGATAATTAATGTCAACTAACATATTTGTTAACTAAATTTGATAGTTAATGCTTTTTTAAATAATTTATTTCACTATTTTTGCTAATTATTTGTTAATTGTTCATTAATTTTATTTCTTACCGCTTTCAATCCCTACTCTCACTTTCATGTTCCCATACAAAGATTGGTACTCCAAACTTTCAATTTCAATTTCCACTATCATGTTGCCATCCAAATAAAATTAGTATGAAACTCGAACAGAAAATCACCTATCCTAACATATTTTGGAAAGTGACACTGCTTGCATTATAACAAAAGTAACACATTCACACTTTCAAGATGTTATAACTATCCAAACAACCACCTTCTCAATACATGAAGTGATATATTGATAATGTCAAAAATTCTTCATGGCGAACTAATATGGATTTGACCTATGGAAATATGTCATTCTCCACCATGTACTTAAGCCATTTTTCTGGATGCAGTTTTATGTGATAGAGTTAAGTTTTGAAAGGTTTGTTTACAAATGTTGTTGTCATTATTTGGCTCGTTCTTCAATACAAAAGTTGTATAGTAAAATTTTAGCTTTAAACAAGGCTTTGAATCAGGACATTTAACGTGTATCGAAAAAGTTAAAGAGTTATCTGAAGTGGTCTACCTGTTCGTCGGTGGTAATCCATCTCAAATGAGTTTGTGAGAGTACAAAAGATCCTAAAGCTAAGGCTTGAGAGATGTATTCTTTTGTAATCTTGCATTTCATTATAGTAAAAATGTTGGAGAATAGTTCAATTGAATGATTCAAAACCATTCTTAATGTTGTTGAGTAGACCTAGTATGTAGGAGCTATTATTTCCTATTTTGTAGCTTTCTTTAATTGTACTTTCAGCCTATATAAAGGCATACTGTATGAACATTTCTACAGAGCATTCTTAAACTATTGAGAACAGTGCTTGAGTTATTGGCTCCGGTTGATCTTTGCTTCACTTGCTGGCTTTTTGGTTTACTTGATATTTACTTTCATTTCTTGCCATTATGTCATTTGTTGTTAGATTTTGCTATTGCTTTTAACATTTTGGTATCAGAGCTTGGGTTCGTGTTGAAGCTGGGAGCAAATTTTTATCGTAGCAGATTGCTACCGTTGCATTTTGAAGTTTTGAAGTAAGAGTGCTAGTAAGTTGTTGTTGTTATTTTTGGTGGAGAAAAGGTACATTTATTTTTTGTTAATTTTTGTTGTTAGTTTTGATTTATTTTTTACGTAAAAGAAATGAATATTGGAAATGGTCTCAATCTCTCACAAACTTTGATTCCTATGTTTAGTGGTGAAAACTATAGTTTTTGGAGAATCAAAATGAGGACACTTTTTATTTCACACGATCTTTGGGAACTTGTTGAGAATGGCTATGCAGAGACGGATAGGACAGCATAAATGAGGGATCTTCGAAAAAAAGATGCGAAGGCGCTACTCATATTGCAACAAGCAGTGAATGACTCCATCTTTCCAAGAATTGTGAATGCTGAGAAGTCAACCGATGCATGGAAGATTTTGAAGCAACAATATGAAGGTGATGGCAAGGTAAAATCCGTCAAATTACAAACTCTTAGAAGTGATTTTGAAAATCTTTGTATGAAGAATGCTGACACAATTGATGACTATTGTACCAAAGCTGCAAATATTGTTAATCAATTAAGAACTCTTGGTGAAGAGTTTGACGACAAAAAGGTAGTAGAAAAAGTTTTAAGAACTCTCATTCCTAAATTTGACCATGTAGTAGCTGCAATAGAGGAATCCAAAAATTTATCTACATATTCTTTTAGCGCACTAACAAGTTCTCTTCTAGCTTATGAACAAAGACTAAACAGGACAGAAGAAAAGAACGTTGAAAGTGCATTTCAGACAAGAGTTGAAAATGTAAGAACATATCAAGGAAGAGGATTTGGAAGAGGTGGCTATCGTGGACATAGCAGAGGTAGAGGCAGAGGAAGAATTGATTGCAACAATCAAAGAGGAGGCACCAACGATAGAGGCAATCAAGGACGACCTGACTGGAACAATCAAAGAGGCGGTCACAATGATAGAGGTAATCATTCTCGATCTGACTGGAACAATCAAAGAGGCGGCTACAATGATGGAGGTAACCAACACCAAAGCTACAAGGGAAAACAATGCTATTTTTGTAAAAAAATTTGGGCACACTGAGGCATATTGCTTTGCCAAATGTAAGCAACAAGTGAATTACGCAGAGAAGAGTGGAGATGAAGGTAAAGAAGATACTAATCTTTTTATGACTTGTTCTAATTCTGAAAAAATTAGAAGTAATGTTTGGTTTTTAGATAGTGGTTGTAGTAGCCATATGACAGGAGACAAAAAGCTTTTTTGTGATTTGAATGAATCTGTAAAGACAGAAGTTGGGATGGGAAATAATGCAGTCATGCAAATTGAAGGAAAAGGTACAGTTGCAGTAAAAACAAAGTCAGGTATGGAAAAGGTAATTCATGATGTTTTTTATATTCCTAGTCTTGCTTATAATTTGATAAGTGTGGGTCAGTTGATTGCAAAGGGTTATTCAATTACCTTCAGAAATGATACATGCTTTATTACGTCTAAAAATTCTGATAGGCCCACGTTGCAGATCCATATGGCTGAAAATAAAATGTTTCCTCTTGAAATTTCATGTCTTGATAATTATGCTTTTGTTTCTAATATGAAGAATGAGTCCCAGTTATGGCATTTATGTTATGGCCATTTACATTTCAATGACTTAAAGTTGTTAAGTCAGAAACAAATGGTTCTAGGCTTACAAGGAATTGAATGCGTTGATACTGTTTGTGAAGGTTGTGTTTATGGAAAACAACATCGTACTTCTTTTCATGTTGTAAAGTCATGGAGATCTAATAAGCCTCTAGAACTTATTCATGCTGACATTTGTGGTCCAATGCAGACTTTATCATTGAATAAGAATAGAAATTTTTTACTCTTAACTGATGATTTTTTTCGAATGAGTTGGGTATATTTTTTGTCAAAAAAGTCTGAAGCATTTTCTAAGTTTCAGGAGTTCAAGGCTTTTGCTGAAAAGCAAAGTGGAAATGCTATAAAGATCCTCAGAACTGATAGAGGAGGAGAATTCTTATCAAACGACTTTAACATTTTTTGTAAGAAAAGTGGTATATTCAGGCAGCTTACGGTGAAGTACACACCTGAACAAAATGGAGTGGCTGAGAGAAAGAATAGAACCATTGTGGAGATGGCTCGAAGCATGCTGAAAGAAAAGAACCTACCCAATGATTATTGGGCAGAAGCTGTGGCAACTTCGGTATATTTACTAAATCGCTCGCCAACAAAAGCTGTACAAAAAATGACACCATATGAAGCTTAGTTTGGAAGAAAATATATAATCTAATAACCAAGAAGTTAATTATCAGTAGAGATGTAGAATTTGATGAAAATGGTAGTTGGATGTGGAAAGATAGTCAACAGGTTCAGAAGATTGTTGAAGGGCAAAACCAATCCATACCACATCCTTCAAACGAAGAAGTTGTGAATCAACCAACATCTTCAACATCGGTCGCATCTCCAACAAGTGCTTCTCCTATAAATAGAAATCCTCCAACATCTTCGACATCGATCACAACTACATCAGCAACTCCAACAAGTGCTTCTACTATAAACATAAGTCCTCCAGCTTCAGATGAAGAAAGTCCTCCAAGAAAGGTAAAATTCTTATCAGAGATTTATGCTTCATGTCAGTTTGCTTTAATGGTTGCAGAACCAATTTGCTACGAAGAAGCACATGGAAAAGAAGAATGGGATAATTCTTTGAAAGAAGAAATTACAGCAATTGAAAAGAATCAAACGTGGGAACTGACAGATTTGTCCCATGGAAAAGACACAATCGGGATCAAATGGGTGTACAAGGTGAAATATGACGAAGAAGGTAACGTAAAAAGGTATAAAGCATGTCTAGTTGCTAAAGGATATGCGCAGGTATATGGTATCGACTTTTATGAAACTTTTTCACTTGTTGCTCGCTTAGAAATTGTTAGACTAATTTTAGCTCTAGCAGCTTATAGAAAGTGGGATGTTTTTCAATTTGATGTTAAATCTGCTTTTTTAAATGGTTATTTGAACGAGGATGTTTATGTTGATCAACCACAGGATTTTGTGATCGAAGGTAAGGAGAGTAAAGTCTACAGATTAAAAAAGGCGTTGTATGGACTGAAACAAGCACCACGAGCATGGTTTAGTCCACTTGACTCTTATCTTCATAAACACGAGTTTTACAGAAGTGATAATGAGCCTACATTATACGTGAAGACACAAGGTAATGATAAAATACTTATTATTTGTGTTTATGTGGATGACATAATATACACGGGTTCTTCCTCATCTCTTATTGAGGAATTTAGAACAATTATGATGAATGAGTTTGAAATGTCAGATATAGGATTATTGCAATATTTTCTTGGTCTTCAGGTCCAACAAACAACAAGTGGTATTTTTGTCTCTCAAGAGAGGTATGCTTGTAATTTACTTAATAAATTTCAGATAAAAATTATAAAGGGTGTCCTACTCCAATGAATTCAAATGAGAAGTTGGTTTTAGAAGATGGAACAGAAAAAGCTGATGAAAAATATTTTAGAATGCTTGTTGGAGGATTAATAATGTTCTTAACTCATTCCCGTCCTGATATTGTTTTTGCAGTAAGTTTAATATCGAGGTTCATGCACAAACCTTCTAAACATCATCTTGGAGCAGCAAAACGCATTCTTCGCTACATTCATGCAACCAAGAACTATGGGATTTGGTATTATCCTTCCTCCATTTTTAATTTAATTGGTTTTACTGACAGTGATTGGGCAGGTTCCCTAGAAGACCGGAAGAGTACAAGTGGATTCATCTTCAACCTTGATTCGGGTGCGGTCTCATGGATGTCAAAGAAGCAAGAAAGCGTCGCACTATCTTCTTCCGAAGCTGAATATGTTGCTGCAACTTCAACTGTTTGCCAAGCTACATGGATGAGAAGAATCATGGAAGATCTGTTCGAGTCAGACATCTCCAACTCCTATCTATTGCGACAACAAGGCAACAATCTGTATGGCAAAGAATCTGTCCTTCCATGGCAGGACAAAACATATTGAGCTTCGTCACCATTTCATACGTGAAGTTGTTACAAAAGGAGTCGTGGAGCTGAAGTACTGTTCAACAAATGATCAAATCGCTGACGGCTTCACTAAGGCACTATCCTATGAAAAGTTCGTCAAATTCAGAAATCTCCTTGGTGTTGTAGATTTTGAATCAAGGGGGAGTGTTGGAGAATAGTTCAATTGAATGATTCAGAACCATTCTTAATGTTGTTGAGTAGACCTAGTATGTAGGAGCTATTATTTCCTATTTTATAGCTTTCTTTAGTTGTACTTTCAGCCTATATAAAGGCACACTGAATGAACACTTCTACAGAGCATTCTTAAACTATTGAGAACATTGCTTGAGTTATTGGCTCCGGTTGATCTTTGCTTCACTTGCTTGCTTTTTGGTTTGCTTGATATTTACTTTCATTTCTTGCCATTGTGTCATTTGTTGTTAGATTTTGCTATTGCTTTTAACAAAAAAAATGACGAAAAAGAATGGAAGGACATAGGTTCAAATTGAACTGGAGCTCAATAAATTTTGTGTACAATAATTATTTGGGAAGATTTATGAAATGCCCAAAAACTAAAAAAGTTTTATGTAAAACCCACCGCTAAAAAAACTTTCATCGCGTGCCCAGAATTAGAGAAACTTATCCAAAGCGGGTTCCAAATGACCCTTTTGCCCTTCCTTTTAATTTATTGGAAACACCCACAAAACTGCTCTTAAAAAAAATGTTTCAATACTCCATCTTCTTCCATACGCTGCTCACTTTCGAATCTAGGTTTTCTCCTCAAAAATCTTTAAAAACTCATCGGAAAATTTCGGAAAGACCGGGACGAACGGCAAAAGTGCTAAAACGGAGGTCCAAACATCATTTTTTTGCGATTCTAAAATTTCGGAAGGCCGTCTAACGATGATTTCGTTACTTTCAGTCTCCTCGACGATACGCTCATTTTGCGACAAACGGGACCTCGTTTCGACCTCCCAGTCAAAAGTTATGGCCCTTCAAAGTTTCAGCTGACCATAAAATGCAGGAGAATGACCATTCTCCGTTTAGAACACGAAAAATGTTAATTTTCGCATGAGGGTGGTCATTCTACGTATTAGTAACACGGAGAATGGCATTCTCCGTCTTAATTTACACGGAGAATGACATTCTCCGTCTTAATTTACACGGAGAATGGTCATTCCAGTGTTAAAACGGAGGAGAATGACCATTCTCTGTGTTAGAAACACGGAGAATGCCATTCTCCGTGTTAAATAAAACGGAGAATGTCATTCTCCGTGTTAAATAAAACGGAGAATGGCATTCTTCGTCCTAATTAAGACGGAGAATGGCCATTCTCCGTGCTAAATTAAACGGAGAATGACCATTCTCCGTCTTAATTTACACGGAGAATGCCATTCTCCGTGTAATTTATCACGGAGAATGGTCATACCAGTGTTAAAACGCAGGAGAATGACCATTCTCCGTGTTAAATAAGACGGAGAATGGCATTCTCCGTCTTAATTAAGACGGAGAATGGTTATTCTCCGTCCTAATTAAGACGGAGAATGGTCATTCCAGTGTTAAAACGCAGGAGAATGGTCATTCTCCGTGTTAGAAACACGGAGAACGGCATTCTCCGTTTTAAATAAAACGGAGAATGGCATTCTCCGTGTTAGTTTACACGGAGAATGGTCATTTACAGTGTTAAAACGTTAATTTAGTTTTTTCATGAATAAAGAGTTTCGTTCTTCTTTCAAAACGATGATAATTCTTATGGAAAAGAAGAAGAAAGATCTTCTCTCCACAATTGACCTAATCGTCGAAAAACTTCAAATGTCTCCACGATGAAGATGATGATGATGGTGATGATGATGACGAGCGATGATCTGAGTTCGACTGAAGAAAAACACACCGAACTACGAACGATTTTTGCGATCTCTGCTGAATATGAGAGCAATGGAATTCAGATTTCCCGTGAAGAAGAAGAAGACGAAAATCGCAATCCAGATCTGAGTTTTTTGAATTCAAATACATATAGATGACCAATTCGCGCGGAGGGGTAGTTTCGGTATTATAAAAATAGCATTTTCCAGCGGGTGGCATCTAAAAGGGAATCTTGGAATATTTAACGTGAAAATACTTAATTCTGGGTATTTCATAAAACTTATGCAGCGGGTGGGCATTTCATAAAAGCCCACCCCGAAATTGGATTTCTCAGCAATTTCCAGTAATTATTTTATTCTTATCTCATCAATTTACAAAGACGAAAAAGGCTCTGGCCATGGATCAAAAACTATAAAATGATCACAGTTATAATAAAAACCACGAAAAAGGATGGGAGGACTTAGGTTCGACCGAGAGGAGGTAGGTTCAAATTGAGCTGGAGTTTGAAAACGACTAAAAATGTCTGTTGTAGCAACAAAAGATCTATTGAATGTGAACAGAGTTCACGAGGGGAAGGTCGGTTGAGCTCCTGCTATTGACACGACCCAAAGTCAATTCTTCACAGATGCAAATTTGTGGCCATGGATCCAAAACTACGGAAAAAAAAAAATCTTCTTCCACGTACCTCACGCGAAGAATTGAATTTTGAAAATTGGCCATCTAACAATTCCGAAAATATATAATTGACCAAGTTCATTGATTAATACCTATTATAAATACATCACCAACTACTTGTTTAACTCATCAGTCATCACACCAACACAACTTTCTATTAGATTCTTTGCTACTTACCACTAACGTACTACTCTCGATCTCGATCAATCAAAGATGGGCAGCCTCCCACTTGCCACATTCCGGCCGCTAGACCTCAACGACTTCACCAGGGAGTCCAATGCCGTTGTCGACTTCATCGCCGATTACTACCGCAACGTTGAGCAGTACCCGGTCCAAAGTCGAGTCGAGCCTGGCTACCTAAGCAAGCTCCTCCCCGGCTCCGCCCCCCACGAGTCCGACTCCATTGAGTCCATACTCGAAGACGTCCGCGACGACATCTTCCCCGGCCTCACCCACTGGCAGAGCCCAAACTTCTACGCCTACTTCCAGGCCAACGCGAGCACGGCGGGCTTTCTGGGAGAGATGCTTTGCTCCGGCCTGAACACTGTAGGATTCAGTTGGATATCGTCCCCCGCGGCGACCGAGCTTGAGAGCATTGTCATGGACTGGATGGGGAAGATGCTAGGCCTTCCGAGCTCTTTCTTGTTCTCCGGCAGCGAAGGCGGCGGAGGGGTTCTCCACGGGAGCACGTGCGAGGCTGTGGTCTGCACCCTGGCCGCGGCGAGGGACAGGGCTTTGAGTAGGATCGGACACGAAAACATCACCAAATTGGTCGTCTACTCCTCCGACCAGACGCATTCCACGGTGCAGAAGTCTTCAAAGCTAGTCGGCATCCCTCCGTCCAATCTGCGGGTTATCGAGACGTCGGCCGCCTCCGGCTACGCATTGACTGCCGAGAGTCTCCGGTTGGCAGTAGAAGCCGACATTGCGAAAGGTTTGGTTCCGTTGTACCTATGTGCAACTGTCGGCACCACTGCCGTGGGCGCGGTGGATCCTTTGCTAGACCTGGGTGAAGTTGCCAACGAGTACGGCATCTGGCTCCACGTCGACTCCGCCTACGCCGGCAGCGCGGGCATATGTCCGGAGTTCCGCCACTACTTCGACGGGGTGGAGCTGGCGGACTCGATCAGCATGAACCCACACAAGTGGTTCCTCACCAACATGGACTGCTGCTGCCTGTGGGTCAAAAACCCCAACCTCCTAATAGACTCGCTCTCCACGAATCCGGAGTATCTGAGGAACAAGGCGTCCGACTCCAAGGAGGTGATCGACTACAAGGACTGGCAGATCGCGCTGAGCCGGCGGTTCCGGGCGATAAAGCTGTGGGTGGTGATAAGAAGGTACGGGGTGGATAACTTGAGGAAGCACGTCAGGAGCGACGTGGCGATGGCGAAGCGGTTCGAGTGGATGGTGTCGGCCGACGAGAGGTTCGAGGTGGTCGTGCCTCGGAGGTTCTCGCTGGTCTGCTTCCGGCTAAAGCCCATGGACATCGACGGATGCTGCAATGGTAATGATGGTGGTTTCGAGCTCAGCCGGAAGCTTCTTGAGGCTATCAACTCGAGCGGGAAGGCTTTCATGACCCATGCAGTGGTGGGAGGGATGTTCGTGCTGCGGCTCGCCATCGGTACGACCATGACGGAGATCCGGCATGTGGATGCCACTTGGAAGCTCATTCAAAGCAAAGCTGATGAAATTTTAGCCAGGGCTCATGTACTGAGAATGGCTGGCGAATGAAATTTTTTAGCCAGGGCTATATTTATATTATTGTTGTCCGAATGAAAAATTATAACGTACTTCCATTCTATACAAATGTATAGTAGAAGTTGACTGTTATACAGTTAGGTTGTGCAACCACATTGGCTTCCCTTGGTATATGTCTGAAATAAGATGAAATTAATATAATAAGTTGGCAATGAAGAAAGATTTTACCCCATCAGTTTAGAATAACTTGATGAGATCAGTTTGTTATGGATATACTATTTTTAGATTGAAGAAGTTGATGGCCAAGATACCTATCATTGCTATTCATGGGATTAACTTGGAGAATATCGATTTAGACTTGCCTCATGTACACATCCAGTTTACCGTTGAAATAAACTGATAATTTGTGAAAGTTTACCTGCTGACCTGACTATTGTTCAAAAGTATGAAGAAGTGATTTGATCAGCCGGACATTCTTGATAGTATAGGAACCAAATAGAATGAGATCATCAGTGTAGAACAAACGGGAATAACAAACAGAGTCATATCTGAACTTGATAGTGTTATATAAATCATTTTTCTCAAAGATTTTGATTTGTTTAGAAAGCAATTCAGCACACACAATGAATATGTAGGGAGAGAAAAAAAAGGCAACCGTGTCTGATACCTCTGTTTGGATTGAAAGTGTGAGAAGGGGATTCGTTTATTAGGCCATCTCCAACCCATCCTCAAAACTTTCCTCAATTTGAGGACTCAAAAAGGAATATTCCTCAAATATGCTATCCTCAAAAGATTTCATCTCCAACCCATCAATCCTCAAATAATAAACAACCATTATTTCTTTCTACAAAAATTTATTTTTTAACAACTATTTAATATGATCGTATACATTAACGTTATATTATTAATATTATTTACCGATATAATATTTTATTATTTAATATTATTTAATATTATTTAATATTATTTGTAACGTGTAGACTTTTAATTTGAATGTTGTTTTGGTTAGTTTCGATATTTTAATTTTCGATGCAGTTGTTTATGTTTTTTAAGTCAATCTATTTTAATTTTAAAAACTTTGATTTTATTCCATTAATTTCTGCCAAATTATTCAAATATTATTTTATTAATCAAATAAATCTAATAAAAAAATACTAATAACAAATATATTCAATATTAGATTCTATTTGAAGATCTCAACAAGAATATTTTAATAGTATTATTATTATATTATTTATAATTATAACTTAAAAAATATGTTAAGTTAATTAGGTTTAGTGTTTAACATATGTAGGATATAATAGTAATTACATACAAGTTGGAGGGCAAAATAGTCATGAATAGTGGATCCTCAAATTTGAGGATTTCCATCCTCTCTCCTCAAATTTGAAGAGAGAGACTCCTATCCTCAAAAATTTTGAGGATTCATCCTCAAAATGGGGACCGGTTGGAGCAATTTTTTGAGGATGAATCCTCAATTAGGTGTTTGAGGACACCGGTTGGAGATGGCCTTAGAATAGAAAAAGATATCATGGTAATACGCTGCATAATGAGATCATGAGTTTTACCAATCATCCCAAATCCGCGTAGGACTTGGCTAATAGCAGCCCAAGTAAATCTATTGTAAGCTTTCTCCAAATAAATTTTGATAGCAAATGCACTATTGATAGTACTGAAAGTACGATTGAGTGGAAGAGTTCTTGAGCAATGACTATATTTTCACAAATCTGACGACCGGAGACGAAGGCCTTCTTTGAAGGGTGGATGAGTTTGTGAAGCAGTGGTCGAATCCTATTTGCTAGGATCTTTGTGATAGTTTTTAGACTACGTTACAAAGTGAGATCGGCTTGAAATATGAGGGGTGGATAGCATTCGACACTTTAGGAATAAGAGCAATGTACCCGAATTAAAGAAAGCTTGGATAAGATTACTAACTTCTCTCCCAATAATATCCCAGTTGTTCTAAAAGAAAAATGTAGGATACTCGTCTGGTCTTGAGGATTTACAAGGCCTCATATTATGGATAGTGTTCTTGATCCCTTCCATGGTTGGGATAACAACTATCATACTATTTTCAGACTGTTCAATTTTCAAAAGTTTATTCAAAACATCATCAGGAACTGGCTTGGTTCTAGTAAATTGAAATAGAGACTTGTAGTAATCTACCAAGGCGTCTGCAATTTCTTCATGAACAAAGGTTTGCTCTCCATTAACTTTAATCAAACTTGAGATAGTATTCTTGCGCTTCCTATTGAGGGCCATCAAATGGAATATTTTTGTATATTCCGATTGCCATGTTTTAACCAAGACACACTGGATCTTTGCTTCCAATATAACTCCTGTTGGAGTTACAGTTTACTAATAGTAATCTCAGCTTATTTTTTCTGTTGGATTCTGACAGCACTTGGCTATTGTTGTTGGAGAGCAACAAGTCTAGATTCCTCTTTTGTACTCTCAGTAGTGATATTTTCTTAGTCTATTCCTTCCCCAACATTTCAAATATGGTAGAATACTTTGCAGTTTGGATTGCAAATCCAAAGAAGTTCATGACTTTAACCATCTATCTGTTGGGATAGAAGCGCGGAAACCTTTCCCCAAACCGGAGAGTACCTGCGAGAGGACCGAGCAATACAACGCACGAACCCAAAAACAAGCACACAAAACAAACCACGCAGACAAAGAGAATTTTTGACGTGGAAACCCTTGCGGGAAAAACCACGGGACGATCGGAGTCCAACCCTGAGAAGCCTCCACTAATGGAATAGAAGAATTACACCCTCTACAAACTCCTCCCGATCCAAATCGGATCCCCACAACACTCAGAGATAAGAACAATGATTACAAGGCTACGAAGAGCGAGAACGACGAGTAGAGATTACCCGAATCCGATTCTCCTTCGAAAGACACCTTCAATCCTCCGTCTTCTTCTCCGAAGTTGCAATGGCACTCTTGCCTCCTTCCTCTCCCAAAACTTGTGTTATGTTGCGCTATGAATTAGGGTTGGGAAATCCCAATATAACTCCCTAATCCCGCAGCCAACCTGGACCGTTGGATTAGATCCAATGATAAAAACTCATCCAGAATCCCGCTTCAGCCCCCGACGACACAGAGTTCGGCCAGAACACTGTGTGGGGCAACCAGCACCTACTGGCCAAACCCTGGAACGGCCAGACCGAGTTCGGCCCGAACTCGCCATGGGACCGAGTTCGGCCCGAACTCGGGTCCCCTGCTTCCAGCAGCTCCAGCAGCAACAGCAGCAACTTCGTCGCCTACTTCCCGAGCTTCTTCGACACACGAACGGCGCTCGTCGCACTCCGGGGTCTTCTCCACATAGGTTGGGAACCCCACCCACTCCAACAAATCTCCCCCTTCACAACTATGGGGAGGACGTCGTCATCTCGACGATCTGCCTGCAGTACTCAAACTTCCCCCTTAGTAGAATCTTCGTGAACATATCAGCTCCGTTGTCATCTGTATGCACCTTCTCAAGCTCCGCGTCCTTCTTCTCAACCACATCCCGTATCCAATGATACCGAGTCTCGATGTGCTTGGACCGGTTATGAAACGTCTGATTCTTCACAAGGTGGATAGCACTCTGACTGTCGCAAAGCAAAGTATACTGCTCTTGCTTCAGTCCCATTTCCTGCAACAGCTTCTTCATCCACAACAGCTCCTTGCAAGCCTCCGTCGCCGCAATGTACTCTGCCTCTGTCGTCGACAAGGCAACACACTTCTGCAACCGCGACTGCCACGACACTGCTCCTCCTGTAAACATCAACACGTAGCCCGAAGTCGACCGCCTCGTGTCTACATCTCCAGCCATATCAGCGTCGGTATACCCGACCAGCTTCGGCTCGTCACCACCAAAGGAAAGTCTCCAATCGGCAGTGCCCTGAAGGTATCGTAGAATCCACTTGACCGCACTCCAATGTACCCTTCCAGGATTTGAAAGATACCTGCTAACCGTACCTACTGCATGAGCAATATCTGGCCTCGTACACACCATGGCATACATAAGGCTTCCCACAGCTGAGGCATATGGAACCCGCTCCATATCTTCCTTTTCGTCCTCGATAGATGGACACTGCTCCTCAGTGAACTTAAAGTGAGCCGCGAGGGGGGAACTCACTTTCTTCGACCCGTCCATCCCGAAACGCTGAAGTACCCGGTGAATGTACTTCTTTTGGGACAAGTGTAGCAGCTTGGACTCTCTCTCTCGGCTGATCTCCATCCCAAGAATAGTCTTCGCTGTGCCCAAATCCTTCATAGAGAAGGCCGCGCCCAGTTGGCGCTTCAACTCCGCTATCCTAGTGGCATTCCGACCCACTAATAGCATATCATCTACATAGAGCAATAAAATGATAAAATCATTCTCGGCAAAATACCTCACAAATGCACAATGGTCCGACGTCGTCCGTGCATAACCATGCTCTCCCATAAACGACTCGAACTTTCTGTACCACTGCCTCGGAGCCTGCTTCAGACCATACAAGCTCGTCCTCAACCGGCAGACCAAATGTGACTTGTCCTTCTCACAGAATCCCTCCGGCTGCTCCATGTACAACTCCTCCTCAAGATCACCATGGAGGAATGCCGTCTTCACGTCCATCTGCTCGAACTCCAAGTCGAGACTGGCTGCTAATGCTAGCACCACCCGAATAGACGAATGCTTGACGACAGACGAAAAGATCTCATCATAATCCACGCCTTTCCGCTGACCGTAGCCCTTGACTACCAGCCTCGCTTTGTATCGAGGGCGAGTAGCATCATCCGTCTGCTTCACTCTGAACACCCATCGATTCTTCAAAGCCTTCTTGCCCTTTGGCAACCGCACCAGATCATAAGTGGAATTGGTGTGCAAGGAACTCATCTCCTCCTGCATAGCCACCATCCACTCCTGCTTGTGTTCGTCTTCCATAGCCTCTGCGAAACTTTCGGGCTCTCCCCCATCAGTCAGTAGCACATACTCATCCGGCGAGTATCTCGTAGATGGTCGACGATCCCTGTTGCTCCTCCTCAGTGGAGCCACTGGTGCTGGCTGTATACCGACAGCCTCCTCCCCTTCAGAAACCACCTCTCCGGCATGCTCATCCTCCTGAGGGACACCCTGACCACCATCAGCAGGCTGATGATCAAGGTTGGGAGCAACTCCATGTACTGGCTCCCCCATAACTGGATCCTCTGCGATGTCCTCTGGAAACTGCTCGAAGCAAAATGACTCTAACTCCGGTAATTCCTCAGCCTCAGAAGGCGTCTCGGAATCCTGAGTGTTGGTCATGGTCTGATCCTCGACGAACACCACGTCCCTGCTTCTGTAGAGCTTTCCTTCCACTGGGTCGTAGAGTCTATAGCCAAACTCATCCCGACCGTAGCCGACAAAGACGCATCGCCTCGTCTTCGGCTCAAGTTTGGTCCTCTCGTCCTTCGGTACATGCACGAAGGCCTTACAACCAAACGCCCGCAGGTGACTGTATGACTGTAGTGCCCCGCTCCCGTTGGGGCGAAGCACTATGTAATAGGCTCGTGCCAAGTCAGACATGGTCGGGAACATAGATGGCTAGTCTGACTCGGCGACGAGTTTGGATACAAAAACCATGGCATCAATAAAATCGATTTGGACGAGTGATATGAGTACCGTTCCAACTAATGGATCGACTACTGTTGGAATAAGTCCTAGATGCGGTAGGCGGCGTCTTGGCGAAGGAACTCTAAAGGGAGCGACGCAACCCGTCTGCCGTTGGTTTTATTGGTTTTCTTGGCTTTCTGAACGTATTGTTGCGTGGATTTGATAGTGTGCTTTTGCGTCGATTTCTGAATGCGTCCTTCAGAATTTCGAAGGAAGGATTGAAGGAAGGGTTCTAATTCGATGCTCGTGCCATTGCAGGAGTTCGTGTAACTGACGCTTGACCGTCGCGAAGCGTTCTCCTACTCTCGGCGCAATCTCCTTAGGTGGGTGGTTCTTCGGCCCCTTCTTTTCTACTCCTTCCCGCCAACTAAATTCTTAAAGTTCAACGTTCAAATCGATGATGCTAACGGGATGTATGCTTGCCACTAAGATCAAGAGCTCGGGATAATATATCAACCTAGAAAAGTAAACTCTGAATCGATAGGTTCACAAATAAGAAAGAGATAGACTATATTTCATGCCATGCAAAACACAACTATGAAAACCTTGGTGGCGGTACATTATGCCTCGGAGAATTTGGTGCCTACGGGATGCTAAATCAGAACGTACGGTTTCGGGGGAAAGGACCCTTGCGCGAGTAGGAATGATTATGTGATTTGATAATGGTTACGCTATGCAATTTACTTCATACATATATAACTGTTCATACATTCGCATGGTCAAGGACGACTTGTGCACAAGGTGAGCTTTCCTCGAGACGGTACCCGGGGCCCTGGGACCGAATCGGCCTAGGAGGAAATTATGAAAATCGTGCTTCGGCGCGAGGCATTGCGAGACCTCCAGTTAGGCTCGCTACCTGGACTGGAGGGCGCGTCGCAAGGCTACGTAATCGTCCTTCTTGGTGTCGATATCACCAATGACCGCATATAGGATAGATTGCATGCTCACCTATTGTCTTGTGCAGGTGGTAAGTATCACGTATATTTTGTGCAGGAAAGGAGCACGGCCGTGGTAAGAATGCCTTTAAATGGGTTATGTTGTTATCGTTTAAATGTGCCTTCGATATGAACTGCAACTCATATAGTTCTAAATAGAAAGATCACTTCGTATGCCTGAATCCTTAATAAGCAGTGTCGGTTTAGACGAGTGGGTTCGTCCCATCCACTAGCAAGTGTGCTAACCCCCAACTCCCCAGGTAACGAGCGTGCTGCGGGAGCTCGAGACTAAGCTGGAGCTGAAGAACGGGAGGCGGCACGAAGCTCTCCTATTTTGAAGTATTTTGATGCCCAATTCAGACCGAAGGCTTTTGTTCAAATGTATAAAGGGGCATGAATGTATGGAACGCCGAGGATTATTTCAAGGCGTAGCTTGTCGATAGCTTTCTTTTGTATTTCAAAGATGTAGCCGCAACGGCATATGTAATGTAAATATGACCTTGCACATATTTTGCAAGTTTATGAATGAAAAGCTAAGTTTCTTCCTATGCTATGTTTTCAACTCACTGCACTGTTTAATTTCAACGCGTCGAGCCTAAAAGAAATTTCCAAGCGCACATCCTTGCCTTGTGCAAGTCTATCAAAGACTTGTACGGCATCACGTCCCGACCCGTGGGGATCGATTTATATCGAGTCAAGGCGATGGCGACCGATTCGGCGAGTCGGGGCGTGACAAGTTGGTATCAGAGCACGGTTCACACCTCGGACCATCCAAATGTTTTCTTTAGATGATGCCGTTGCGATTTTTCAAAAACTATGCTTTTCGACATATGCGGCCTGAAATAATCGTTCCATACACATAAGCCCGTAAATATTTTGAGAATACTAACGGGTTTGCTCAATTTTTTAGGAATGACGGAAAGACTGGGTGTCCCCACATTGATTAGCACCGATAGCACCGAAGGTGCGACGCCTAGCGAATCGGCCATGGAGCGACTACTACGCCTCATGGAACTCCAACAACGTCAGTCAGAGATGCAGCAACGACAGCTGCAGGAACAGATCCAGGCCCAAGTCAGCGCCCAACAAAAGCAAATGGACGCCCTGACCAGGATCGTGAGTACCATAGCGACACAACAGAACTCGACGACCGTCATGTCCGAGGAAGAAGTGCAAGCCGAAAAGACAAAACATGTGTCTTCCTCCTCCCTGCTTAAGATGACCAAGTTTAAGAAAATGAACCCGCCAGACTTCAACGGTCGAGCAGAGCCTGACGAAGTCATGGGGTGGCTAGTGAAGATTGAGAGTCTGTTCACTCTCCTCAACATCAAGGGGTCCAAGAAAGTCGGGTGCGCAGCGTTGCAGCTCAACTTGAGGGCCTACGACTGGTGGGAGGCGAAGAAACAGGAACTCCAAGGGTCCAACCCCAGTGCCAAGATCTCGTGGGAGACATTCAAACGGGCCTTCCTCGAACAATACATCCCTCGTGCCCTTCGTCGACAGAAGGAAGAGGAGTTCATGTCCTTGAAGCAAGGAAACTTGTCCGTTGAAGACTACGACGCGAAGTTCGCAAAGCTAGCGAAGTTTGCCGGGGCTTTTCTGCCGAACGCAGAGGCGTGGTGCGAGCACTTCCAGCAAGGCCTGAATGAAGATTTGCGTCGGGACGTCATGAACCAGAGATGCCAGACGTACAGGGAATCATATAACGCCGCTCTTGATATGGAGCGGGTCTTCGGTCGAACGTCGCAGAAGGGCGGATCAAGCATCCGCCACAACTTCAACAAGCGTCCTAACGACGCGGGAGGATCTGGTGCGCCAAAGCGCCAGAACACGACCGAGTATCGGGGGCCTCACCCAGGCGTACGATGCCATCGCTGCGGCAAGATGGGACATCTGGCGGTCGACTGCCGAGGGGGATGCTTCAAGTGTGGCCAGCTAGGTCACAAGGCGGTAGATTGTCGAATGGGGAGGGCGAACCAACATCCACCAAGGGACGTCCAGAGCCAGAACAGGGCGCCTCCCGCCCATGGCGCAAACGCGGTGCCCGTGAACCCACAAAATCGCCAAGGGGCGCAAGGCCGAGTCTACGCACTAACGCGGGATGAAGCCTATGCGTCCGACACTGTTGTGACAGGTATACTACTCTATAAAAATTTGCCTGCTAGAGTATTGTTCGATTCGGGTGCAACGCATAGTTTCATATCAGCCGACTTTGTAAAAGAAAATGAATTACCTATGCAACTTTTAGATATGAATCTTAGCGTTAGCACTCCATCGGGAGTAGACATGCCTGCCACTCATATTTGTAGGGACGGTTACATATGCATCGGAGGGAGGAATCTATCTTTGGAAGTTATCGTCCTCGACGTCAAGGAGTACGATATAATCCTCGGCATGGATTGGTTGGGTGCATGCCACGCAACGATTGAGTGCGCGGAGAAGAGAGTTGTGTTCCGCCTTCCGGGCGAAACCGAGTTCTCCTATTCGTGCGGAGCAGCATCAAAGTCGGCAATGGTGATATCGGCGATTTCGGCAAGGCGTATGTTGCATTCTGGGTGCAGCGGATACCTAGCATCAGTTCGAGACACAAGAACGGAGATTGCAAGCACGGCCCAGACTGAAGTCGTGGCAGAATTTCCTGATGTGTTCCCAGACGAGTTGCCAGGGATGCCGCCGGACCGAGAGATAGAATTCAGCATCGACACCTTCCCGGACACCCGACCGATATCCAAAGCACCCTATCGAATGGCGCCGGCAGAGCTGAAGGAACTGAAGGCACAACTACAAGAGTTACTGGATCGCGGATACATTCGCCCTAGTGTCTCCCCGTGGGGTGCCCCAGTGTTGTTTGTGAGGAAGAAAGATGGATCGATGCGGCTGTGCATCGATTATCGGGAACTCAACAAAGCCACGGTACGAAACAAGTACCCGTTACCGAGAATAGATGATCTGTTTGACCAGCTACAAGGGGCGACGGTGTTTTCCAAGATTGATCTTCGCTCAGGCTACCACCAATTGAAGATCAAGTCCGAAGACGTGCCGAAGTCCGCCTTCCGAACCCGATACGGTCACTACGAATTTCTGGTCATGCCTTTCGGCTTGACCAACGCTCCTGCCGCGTTCATGGATCTAATGAACCGGGTGTTCCGACCGTTCATAGACAAATTTGTCGTTGTGTTCATCGACGACATTCTCATATATTCAAAGAGCAAGGACGAGCACGTAGAACACTTGAAGACGGTGCTACAGACTCTGCGTGAAAATCAACTCTACGCCAAGCTAAGCAAGTGCGAGTTCTGGATGAACAGCGTGACGTTCCTTGGGCACGTTGTCTCCGCTGAAGGCGTCACGGTAGACCCAAAGAAGATTGAAGCAATAGTCGAATGGAAGCGGCCTACCTCAGCAGGCGACATCCGAAGTTTCCTCGGCTTGGCGGGCTACTATCGTAGATTTGTGAAGGATTTTGCTAAAATTGCGTCGCCTCTAACTCGCCTCACCCAGAAAGGAGTCGCATTCGAGTGGAACGATGCCTGCGAATCGAGCTTCCAAGAGTTGAAGAAACGGCTCGTCTCAGCGCCGATCCTTGCACTTCCGGACGGGCCAGAAGGGTTTCAGATATTTAGCGATGCATCGCGGACGGGTTTGGGATGCGTTCTTATGCAAAGGGATAAGGTGATTTCGTTTGCTTCGAGACAATTGAAGCAACACGAGAAAAATTATCCTACGCATGATCTCGAGTTAGCGGCTATTGTATTCGCATTGAAGCTATGGCGGCACTATCTTTATGGTGTAGCTTGTCGCATCTATACGGACCACAAAAGCCTCAAATACATCTTCACTCAACGGGACCTGAACTTACGGCAACGGCGTTGGCTCGAACTCATCAAAGACTACGATCTGACTATCGAGTACACGCCAGGTAAGGGGAACGTTGTGGCAGACGCGCTGAGTAGAATGTTTGCAGGGTGCTTGTCTATCAACCGTAGCATACAGCGAGACTTGGCGGAGATGGGTATCGAACTACGAATTCGTTACCGCGGAGCACGATTGACCCAATTGCACCTTGAGTCGAGCCTGCACAACAAAATAAAGACCGCGCAGGAGGACGATCCATTCCTGAAGAAGATGCGCGAGCTGATTTCGACGGGAAAGGCGACCGACTTTGTGGTGGACGAAGGCGGAATGGCGCGGATGAAGGGGAGGATATGCGTGCCGGACCATGCTGAACTTAGAAGGGAGATTCTGACGGAGGCCCATTATGCAAAGTACTCGTTGCACCCCGGGAGTACCAAAATGTATAAGGACCTGCGCACGATCTTTTGGTGGCACGGCATGAAGAAAGACGTGGCGACGTTCGTGTCACAGTGTATGGCCTGTCAACGGGTGAAGGCCGAGCATCAAAGACCAGGCGGGGAGCTACAGAACCTCGATATTCCAGTATGGAAGTGGAACGACATCTCTATGGATTTCATCATGGGCCTTCCGAAGACGTCGCGGGGAAATGATGCGATTTGGGTCATTGTCGATCGTTTGACCAAATCCGCTCATTTTCTCGCTATTAAAGCATCATGGAGCGTCGATCGGTTAGCTCAGATTTATCTCGACGAGATCGTCAGACTGCACGGGGTACCGGCCACAATCATTTCGGACAGAGACGGGCGATTCTTATCACATTTCTGGACGAGTCTACAGGCGGCGCTGGGCACTAAGTTGAACCTTAGCTCCGCGTACCACCCACAAACCGATGGCCAGACAGAAAGAGTGAATCAAATCCTGGAGGATATGCTACGTCTGTGTGCGATAGATTTGAAGACTAGCTGGGATACGCACTTGCCGCTCGCGGAGTTCGCATACAACAACAGTTACCAATCGAGCATCCAGATGGCTCCCTACGAGGCGCTTTACGGGAGGAAGTGCCGATCTCCGATTTGCTGGGACGAAGTCGGGGAGCGACAGGTGCTCGGGCCAGAACTAGTCGAACAAGCCGTCGAGAAGGTCCGCCTGATTCGAGATAGGCTCCGCATTGCTCAGAGTCGACAAAAGAGTTATGCAGATACTCGTCGACGACCGTTAGAGTTCTTGGTTGGGGACCATGTGTTTCTGAAGGTGACGCCGATGCGGGACGTCATGCGATTCGGGGTAAAAGGCAAGCTGAGTCCGAGATTCGTAGGGCCCTTCGAGATCCTCGAAAGAGTGGCGACCGTTGCTTACCGGATCGCGCTACCTCCTGCCCTGGCCGAAGTGCACGACGTCTTCCATGTCTCCCAACTTCGGAAGTACGTGCATGACCCAAGTCATGTGGTTAGTTTCGATCAGTTGGAGCTACGCGCCGATCTATCATACTCGGAGGAGCCCGTACAAATTTTGGACCGTAAAGAAAAGATCCTGCGGAGCCGATCGATGTCCTTGGTACGCGTACTCTGGCGCAACCATTCCGTCGAGGAGTCAACGTGGGAGCTAGAGGCGGAGATGAGGGAGAAGTACCCTTCACTTTTTGCCGACGAAGGTCAGACCCTTGTTCTTAAGTTTCGGGACGAAACTTTTTCTTAGTGGTATATTATGTAGTGCCCCGCTCCCGTTGGGGCGAAGCACTATGTAGTAGGCTCGTGCCAAGTCAGACATGGTCGGGAACATAGATGGCTAGTCTGACTCGGCGACGAGTTTGGATACAAAAACCATGGCATCAATAAAATCGATTTGGACGAGTGATATGAGTACCGTTCCAACTAATGGATCGACTACTGTTGGAATAAGTCCTAGATGCGGTAGGCGGCGTCTTGGCGAAGGAACTCTAAAGGGAGCGACGCAACCCGTCTGCCGTTGGTTTTATTGGTTTTCTTGGCTTTCTGAACGTATTGTTGCGTGGATTTGATAGTGTGCTTTCGCGTCGATTTCTGAATGCGTCCTTGAGAATTTCGAAGGAAGGATTGAAGGAAGGGTTCTAATTCGATGCTCGTGCCATTGCAGGAGTTCGTGTAACTGACGCTTGACCGTCGCGAAGCGTTCTCCTACTCTCGGCGCAATCTTCTTAGGTGGGTGGTTCTTCGGCCCCTTCTTTTCTACTCCTTCCCGCCAACTAAATTCTTAAAGTTCAACGTTCAAATCGATGATGCTAACGGGATGTATGCTTGCCACTAAGATCAAGAGCTCGGGATAATATATCAACCTAGAAAAGTAAACTCTGAATCGATAGGTTCACAAATAAGAAAGAGATAGACTATATTTCATGCCATGCAAAACACAACTATGAAAACCTTGGTGGCGGTACATTATGCCTCGGAGAATTTGGTGCCTACGGGATGCTAAATCAGAACGTACGGTTTCGGGGGAAAGGACCCTTGCGCGAGTAGGAATGATTATGTGATTTGATAATGGTTACGCTATGCAATTTACTTCATACATATATAACTGTTCATACATTCGCATGGTCAAGGACGACTTGTGCACAAGGTGAGCTTTCCTCGAGACGGTACCCGGGGCCCTGGGACCGAATCGGCCTAGGAGGAAATTATGAAAATCGTGCTTCGGCGCGAGGCATTGCGAGACCTCCAGTTAGGCTCGCTACCTGGACTGGAGGGCGCGTCGCAAGGCTATGTAATCGTCCTTCTTGGTGTCGATATCACCAATGACCGCATATAGGATAGATTGCATGCTCACCTATTGTCTTGTGCAGGTGGTAAGTATCACGTATATTTTGTGCAGGAAAGGAGCACGGCCGTGGTAAGAATGCCTTTAAATGGGTTATGTTGTTATCGTTTAAATGTGCCTTCGATATGAACTGCAACTCATATAGTTCTAAATAGAAAGATCACTTCGTATGCCTGAATCCTTAATAAGCAGTGTCGGTTTAGACGAGTGGGTTCGTCCCATCCACTAGCAAGTGTGCTAACCCCCAACTCCCCAGGTAACGAGCGTGCTGCGGGAGCTCGAGACTAAGCTGGAGCTGAAGAACGGGAGGCGGCACGAAGCTCTCCTATTTTGAAGTATTTTGATGCCCAATTCAGACCGAAGGCTTTTGTTCAAATGTATAAAGGGGCATGAATGTATGGAACGCCGAGGATTATTTCAAGGCGTAGCTTGTCGATAGCTTTCTTTTGTATTTCAAAGATGTAGCCGCAACGGCATATGTAATGTAAATATGACCTTGCACATATTTTGCAAGTTTATGAATGAAAAGCTAAGTTTCTTCCTATGCTATGTTTTCAACTCACTGCACTGTTTAATTTCAACGCGTCGAGCCGAAAAGAAATTTCCAAGCGCACATCCTTGCCTTGTGCAAGTCTATCAAAGACTTGTACGGCATCACGTCCCGACCCGTGGGGATCGATTTATATCGAGTCAAGGCGATGGCGACCGATTCGGCGAGTCGGGGCGTGACAATGACGGCTCTTTGCCGTACCATACTTTGTCAGGTACATCACCCTGCAAAGGAGCACTAGGAGACAAATTAATAATATAAGCAGCTGTGAGAAGAGCCTCACCACAATAACTGCCCGACAAGTTTGCTTCTGACAACAAACACCGCACCCTCTCCATCAGTGTCCTGTTCATGCGCTCCGCTACACCATTGAGCTGAGGTGTCTTTGGCGGAGTCTTCTGGTGTCGTATCCCTTGCTCTCTGCAATACGCATCAAAGGGACCGATGTATTCGCCGCCATTGTCGGACCGAACACACAATAACTTCTTGTCCGTCTCCCTTTCAACGGAGGCCTGAAACTCCTTGAAAGTAGGCAGCACCTGATCCTTGGTCTTTAAGGCATAGACCCAAACCTTCCTGGAACAGTCATCAATAAAAGTCACAAAGTAAGAAGCACCACCAAGAGATTTTACCTTCATAGGACCGCAGACATCCGAGTGAATCAACTCGAGCAACGTCGGCTTCCTCGAACTTGGGTGACTCTGGAAAGACACCCTATTTTGCTTCCCAGCTAAACAGTGCGTGCACTTCTCCAACTTTGTAGACTTGAGCCCCGGAATCACCTTCCTGTTCACCAAGTAGCTCATCCCCATCTCGCTGATATGGCCGAGCCGCCTGTGCCACAACTCGGTAGACGCATCACTGACTGCGTTCACCTCCTGTGTCCCCTGTGCGCTCCCCTCCATATAGTAGAGACCGGACTTCTTGCTTCCACTGGCAATCACCAACGAACCTCTGGAAAGCTTCCACTGACTATTCCTGAAGAGACTGAAGAATCCCTCGTCATCCAACCTTCCAACCGACACCAGGTTGAAACGGATATCAGGGACATGACGAACATCCTTGAGAACAAGAACCGCACCCGTCTTTGTTCTCAAATGTACATCTCCAACGGCAACCGCCTTCGACACATCTCCGTTGCCCATCTTCAACACGCCACAGTCGCCTGTCGTGTAAGTGGCAAACAGTGCCATATTGTGAGATACATGTGCTGAAGCCCCTGAGTCCACCAGCCAAGAATTGTTATCGCAGGCGAGGTTAGTAATGACCTCATCACCTACGATGATCACATCGCCTCCATGCGTCGAGGCCGTCGCTGTAGTGTTCTCTTCTTGCTTCTCCTTGTCGCCCTTCTTCTCTCTCTTCCAAGCGAAACATTTTCGCTTGATATGGCCCTTCTTACCGCAATGGTAACACTCTGAGTCCTCGTAACGACCCTTGGACTTCCCTCTGCTCTTGTCTCTGCCACCACCTGGACCCCTGCTTTTGCCCCTTCCGCGGCTCTCTGAAACAAGTGCCTCTGAGTGGTGGGATATGGATGAAGTGCCCTGAGAACGTCTCCGCATCTCTTCATTCAACACCCCGCTCTTGGCAAACTCCAGACTGACCACGCCCTCTGGAGCAGAAGCGATCATAGATACTCGTACGGTCTCCCACGAGTCTGGCAATGTACACAGCAGCCACAGTCCCTGAACTTCGTCGTCGAACTTGACTCCAATAGAAGATAGCTGGTCAACCACGCCCTAGAACTCACTCAAGTGATCCGAAATAGACGCCCCATCCTTGTACCGCAGACCCATCATCGTTCGGATCAGGAACAACTTGTTTACCCCGATCTTCTTTGTATACAAGGATTCCAGCTTATCCCATAACGTCTTCGCGTGCTCAATATTGGCAACGTGGTTGTACACGTTCTCATCAACAAACTGTCGTATGTACCCACACACCTGTATGTGCTCGAACTTCCATTCCTCCTCGGATTTATCACTGGGCCTCTCGGTTGCAAACACAGGTAGATGCAGCTTCTTGACAGATAGCAAATCCTTCATCTTGCTCTGCCAATAACGATAGTTTGTGCCATTAAGGTTCACCATGCGCACCGGCTTCGCGTCCATCTCTCCTCTCTGGTTTCTCTGTCAACTCCTGACACCCTTTGAACCCAAAGCTCTGATACCACTATGTTGGGATAGAAGCGCGAAAACCTTTCCCCAAACCGGAGAGTACCTGCGAGAGGACCGAGCAATACAACGCACGAACCCAAAAACAAGCACACAAAATAAACCACGCAGACACAGAGAATTTTTGACGTGGAAACCCTTGCGGGAAAAACCACGGGACGATCGGAGTCCAACCCTGAGAAGCCTCCACTAATGGAATAGAAGAATTACACCCTCTACAAACTCCTCCCGATCCAAATCGGATCCCCACAACACTCAGAGATAAGAACAATGATTACAAGGCTACGAAGAGCGAGAACGACGAGTAGAGATTACCCGAATCCGATTCTCCTTCGAAAGACACCTTCAATCCTCCATCTTCTTCTCCGAAGTTGCAATGGCACTCTTGCCTCCTTCCTCTCTCAAAACTTGTGTTATGTTGCGCTATGAATTAGGGTTGGAAAATCCCAATATAACTCCCTAATCCCGCAGCCAACCTGGACCGTTGGATTAGATCCAATGATGAAAACTCATCCAGAATCCCGCTTCAACCCCCGACGACACAGAGTTCGGCCAGAACTCTGTGTGGGACAACCAGCACCTACTGGTCAAACCCTGAAATGGCCAGACCGAGTTCGGCCCGAACTCGCCATGGGACCGAGTTCGGCCCGAACTCGCCATGGGACCGAGTTCGGCCCGAACTCGGGTCCCCTGCTTCCAGCAGCTCCAGCAGCAACAGCAGCAACTTCGTTGCCTACTTTCCGAGCTTCTTCGACACACGAACGGCGCTCGTCGCACTCCGGGGTCTTCTCCACATAGGTTGGGAACCCCACCCACTCCAACACTATCTTCCAAAACTTTCTTAAAATCTGGTTCATGAAGCCATGTAGCCTCAAAATGATTAGGGTAACATCTTCTCTTCGTATTGATATTGGATTTAAGAAGTATTGGATTGTGACAATGTTAATTGGAGGTAAATATAAAACCCTAGCCTTCGGATATAAGGATCACTAGGAAGTGTCCACCAAAGCTCTATCTAGCCTCTCAGCTATGTGAAATGGAGGAGAACGTCGATTATTCCATGTGAATGCATGACCGTTATACCCCAAATCCATAGCTGCAGAGCGCTAAACCATTTGATGAATGGTTTATGGTGTTGTCGGTAAAAATATTACCTGCCTTGTTTATTCTCTGCTTTAAGAATAGAGTTACAATCTCTAATGCAAACCCACGGTTCTGATATGGTAGAAGTCTTTGTGACCATAGCTTCCTAAAATGTTTTTCTATCATTGACAACTGGTGGACCGTAGACACAGAGCAAGTGCCAAGCTGAAACAGAGTGATTCTGGTGGATATAAAGATGAATGCAATTAGGAGAAATAGAAATGACATCCAACATGGTAATGCCATAAAACGAGTAGACGACCCGCTCGACCAACAGAGGAGTAAGCCACACAATTGTCAAACCCCCACAACCATGATAGAATCATTGTTTTTGCGGCTGTTTAAGGCTACCACAGCCTGAGATTCAATATTGTTAACCAACATCGTCTTATGTGGTCTTATAATAGAAACTTCCAAATCAGAGAAACTGCCTGAGGGTGGTGGATGTTTGACATTTATATCAGAAGGATTGCAAGAAGATTCGTCAGAAACATCTCAAAAAATCATTCTCTATATTTTTGATGAGATATGTGTGAAAGATGAATATCAAAAGTGGATTTATTAATTAGGAGTTAATACTGTTAAGTGAGAGGTGAAGGTATTGGGGACTGAGGGCCTACATTTGGCTTAACAGTTATGAGTTTAGTATGAGCCAGGGAGATAGATAGATATATACTTAGTAGATATTGAAGCTTCCTTCTGATAGGAGCTAGGTATGGATTTCCTATCATTTTTAGTTTGGAAAGAGAGATGCTTGAAATCATTATTATGAATAGGCTCAAGCTTCATTTGAATAGTAGGGTGGTTCAAAAGAGAGTTTAAAGGGTCTAGAAGGAGAATGGTTCGAATAGATAGAAGGTGCAGAAGGGAGCGTAGTATTAACATTCACATGTGATGAGGTGGGATAATGAGTTGGTAGTAGGGGTTTAGTTGGAAGAAGTAGAGGTATCAATGATTGGGCTTTGTTCAGTGTGTAGTAGTGATGGAATGTGAATAGGTAGTTTTACAATGATTTTTGACACATATGATAGTTTAGGATTCGGTGGTGGAAAAGATGGGGTCGTGGGTGGAACTGTTGCAGAGGAAAGCTTGTGTCGGATAATTGTCGAAGTTTTGTCGTGGTTGGTCGTTGACGGTTGTGAACTACTGGATATAGCCGAATCTAAGATTACAGAGTAACCTGTCATAACTCCAACATTAATGTGAGCATCCTTGACTGGAAATCTGGGATCAATAACCATCTCCTTCGAGCTATGGGAGGAAACTTCCTTATCCTTAATGTGATTATTAGAGAGGTCTCCAACGCATTGGAACCCCCTAGGCATGTGCATTGTAGACTCAAATTAGATCAAAACCATATATTGGGTCATACGGTTTCGACCTATGTCAAGTCCCAAAATCAAATTGGATGTTGGCTTAAAATTACGTCAATGGCTCAAATTGGCCGAAGTGGCACGAATTTAAAGTAATATTAAAAAGTAAAATTGGATGGGACATGATATATTAAACTGAAGATGGACAAGTCTATAATTCAAATATGGAACTGGTTTTGAGAAAACAATATTTGTTGTGCTTCAAAAATTAAAGCTACGGTAAACTACTAACATAGTCATCATTAACTTTAATAAATTAAAATATCCATATAAAATAAATTAAAAATAATTAAAAATAAAATCCAAAAATCAGGGGGCTTACACATGACACGCTGATACGATACACACACACGCTGACACGATACACTGTTTAGTGTGTCATACTCACATGCTTGTGAGTATGTGACAGTTTGGAGAGGAGAGGACTATCAAAAAATAGTTTTATGTGGCAACCCCATTGTGTGAACACATGAGTGGCTATGGGCTAATGTGCATCCTAGTGAGTGAGTGTTAGAGTGAGGTATCCTATGAGTGAACTTGAGTGTCTAGGAGGTGAGTATCCTGTGACAAGTTAGAACATGAGGTATCCTAAGAAGTATATACTATATAGAGTATCCTAGTACCTAGAGTGTATATATAGAGTATCCTAGTACCTAGAGTGTATAGAGTATCCTAGTACCTATAGAGTATCCTAGTACCTATAGAGTATCCTCTAGAGTGTATAGAGTATCCTAAGATATTGGGGATTACCTACTCTGAGAACCTTGCTATGAAGTATCCTAGTACCTACAGTGTATAGAGTATCCTAGAAGTGTAGGTATGATTGGTACAGTATTTTGAGCCCTTCTATAGAAATTAAATTTACTTATGCCAAGCCTTTTGGGCCTATCAGAGGTATAGATTTTTTGAAAATCTAGTATAACGTCGATTGCCTTAAAATGCTTGCATAAGTAAGAGTGTATAGAGTGAGTATACTAGTAGTATATCATAGTATCCTAGAGTGTGTAGAGTGAGCTTTCCTACTTCCTTTCTTCTCATTCGGGTCATTGAGTCGACTATTCCGCATCATAGGATATCTACCTCAATCGCACCTTAGAGAAGTGTCGAAATATTAATATTAACGGATGAAGAACTGGAACAGAAAATGAGACGTTATTTTCCTTCATGGTTGAGTGCATATATAAGATGACACAGTAATTACTTCTTGTATATGCACTTTGCACAGTAATTAACGGAACGCTAAATTTAATTTCTTATCTTGTGGCATTTAGGTCGATCGTCCGAACGCAATACTAGAGAATGAGTCTATTAGAACTCTAGCCAAGGGGCCCACTTATTCCATCAAAATATGTCCAAGCTATTGTGTGAATGGGTTTAGGTTCAAGACAACAAATTCTCCGATCAGAGAGAACTTTCCAGATCTTGATTCGACCAAAAATAGTTGTTTGTGTATCCGATCTACAAACTACAAAGATGTAGATCCAGAAAATGATTTCTATGGCGTCTTACGGAAGATTGTGGAGTTGACATATAACTACGGTATAGAGCCAGCTAAGATCGTGTTGTTCATGTGTGATTGGTTCGATCCGATCCGAGATCAAGGTTGGAAAATTGACAAGCATGGTCTTGTGGATATTAACTACCGCCGTTGATATCAAGGATACAAACCATTTGTCCTATCAAGTCAAGCTCAACTAGTTTACTTCACTACTTACCCTAGACGGGGAACACTAGGTTGGACTGGTGGGTAGTATGCAAGACTAAAGCTAGAAATACCTATGATGTTGACGAAATAGCTTATCAGGAGGACGAGCTACCTCTCGTAACAAATACAGTTGATGTGGACACAACAGAAGTTCCATATTACACGTCTAATCGTGTAGAAGAGGTAGAAGTATCCGAAGAGAAAAATAAAGTAGATAAAAGCAAAGATGAGGAGGAAGAGGAAGATGAGGACGTGGAGGATGAAGAAGATAAATTTTCAGAAGACGATTGAAAGTAAAATAAAATGTAAAATATGTTTAACTACTAATTATTATCCATACAACAATGAATCTTCCATATTATACGTCTAATAGTGTTATTTTGTTTAATCCCTAATTAATCTCTATGTTTCCATCAATCTATCCAGATGGCACCTATGATCCGAGCACGTCGCTTGAGAGAGGCATAGATGGCTGCTGAGGAGGTAGTGGTACCTCCTGCTATTGAGGAGGTAGTTCTTCCTCCTGCTGCTGAGGACGTAGTAGTACCTAAAGCAGAGATGAAGGTCAAGGAAGAACTTCTCCTACTATTAAGGAGGAAGTGATTCCTAAAGCCGAGATAGCTGTGAAGGAGGAGGTGGCACCAGAAGGCAGTTACACCAGGAGTTCTAGTCATCCAGCTTCTACGGAATCTGGCGTAGATTCTACTTATGTGCAGTAGCTGAGGAGAGAGATCTTTCTGCACCTGCGTAGAAGGTAGAGCAGTATGATAAAACTTTTGACAGGATTTGTTTCCGGTAAACTTATTTATGGGTTAGACTTGGATGTTTTTACAACTCTTGATGTTTCTTATTTTCTAGACATGGTTATTATCTAGACTTGGATGTTTTTGGATGCTATTATCTAGACTTGGTTATTATCTAGAAATTCAATGGAGGGTTGCTAAGGGTCTATTTTTATGAACTGTGATATGTTAAATGCATGGTTTATCTAGAAATTCAATAGAGGGTTGCTCCGGGTCTATTTTTATAGACTGTGATATGTTAAATGAATGGTTATTATCTTGTAGATATCTATTTCTATCAGGTATGGCAGGACGCAGAGGATTGTACCACCGTAGCGGTAGAGGAGTATCCCGTGAAGGTAGAGGTTCCACCGATAGATGGAGTGGTACTCCGTTAGTGGATGACGGTGCTGGTCCCTCGTCTTCTAGTACTCTAGTATACCAGCCACTCAGATCTCCATCTGTGTCGACGGTACGTGGCAGTACTCCTGAGACGGACAGTTCTAGGCCTGAACCTATCCCATCCAGCAGCGTTCCTCCTATGGACGATACTATGGAGACGGAGGAGCGGATAGAGGAGGTCGCACCTACATCATCTCCATATGATCCGAACGATCCCCCATGCGTCCCTCCGGACAAGACAAGGATGGATATTTGGTCCGACGAGCCTACAAAGTAAGTTAATTAGTTAACATTTATATATACTTACATCTCTATATTAATAAATTTAATTATCATTGTGTAGATATTGTTCCCCGTCAGTTCAGAGGGCATTGGGACTATTTTTGAGGTCCAACTACGGAGGCCCTTAGATCAACTACTCGGATGCCTCGGACGAGAGGAAGGCATTCTGCTTTGCACACTTCAAGGTAACTAAAGTATATTGCTTTTAGTATAAATCATATTTTATGTATATTGTATAGCTAACTAATTTAATTCTTGTAGAAAACATATTTTTATCCACCACATCGGGGCTGAGACGATTGAGAAGCAATTTCCTGTCGTTGCTGCCAAGTTGATCCGGGATGCGATCGACGACCAGAAGGCTCGAGACCGTTCCAGAAAAGGGATCCAAGGTTGGATCATGCCCGAGAAGTGGACTACCATGAAGGCTAGATTCTACGCTCCTAGGTACAAGGAACGGTCGGAGAAGGCGAAGGTGGCTAGGACGAGGGCAGGAAAGTGGAGTGGTGGCTCGATTCCCATGACGGAACATTTTCGTCACCTGGTACGTGTTTTACTGTAATATATTATTTTAATGAAAGTAGTAATAAAATATTTAATTTTAATAAAAATATTTTATTATAACAGGTAAAGAAGGGTGCGAACTCCAACATAGTGACGTTCTTTCTGGCTATCCATCGGAAGGACGGAAAGCTCATCGATGATCGGGCCATACAGAGCTATGTTAGTATTACTTTACGTGTCACTAACTTTATTATAACTTAAGAAATATGCAAATTTTTTCATAGACATGGAACAACTAGGTTGGTAGTAAATATTATGCTTATCGAGATGCGTACTTTTCTAGGATGAATATCTTAGGCTAGAGCGTGAGCTTACTAGTGCATCTGCGAAAGGAGGAGCTGGTAATTCCTCGCAGCCCCCTGGCTCGGACGATGGACGAGCTCTTGATGACCGCCGTTGGTGGTCTTCAGAGGGGTACGTACTACGGTACGGGATCCTACGACGCCTTTGTAGCGACGCAGTCATCCAGAGCCTCCTCTGCTAGTGTGCATTCCCTACAGCCCTCAAAGAAGTCGGTCCGAGTGGGTAAACTCTGTCGCCAGCTTACTGAGTTCTGTGACGAGCTGTTACGGAGGATGGAGGAGCAGCCCAAGTCTCAGTCGCAGACGGATGATGTGGCCCTCACCGTACGATTTGATATGCTCGAGCGTACCATTAGGGTGACGGGCGAGAGGATGGGTCGTGTCGTTCAGACGGTGCAGGAGAGGACGGATCTTGCCGTTCATGCGTTGCACGGGACGCAGGCGGCCATTGGCGAGCAGGTTTCGAGGCTGGCGGCTGTTATGGATTATACCAACTCCAGACTGCTAGCCATGGAGTGGACACTTCCTGGTCGTGCTTCGACATCCACACCGACTGCAACGGCTCCACTCCTTCCTCTTCCTCCAAATGATGGGTCATCGTCGGTGATGCTGACCCCGGAGCAGTATAGGTTCCTGGTGTCCCAGGTGCAGGCACTGCCTACTCCTCCTCCTCCTCATCCTGACCAGGCGTAGTCCTTTATTGGACTTATTTTCATTTGTTGTATTTGTGACCCATTGTTGGGTCTTTATGTATTTGTTGGTGACCAATTTTTGGGTCTTTATGTATTTATTTTATCCCGGGTATGACTATTTGTATTATGTTATGTTGAATATTATCAGACACACTTTTTATAGCCGTTTGGTAGTGGATTTGTATCCACCCGGCTATTTTTTTGTCTTTCTGATCGTTCGATTCTATTTATTTGATTATTGGTAGTGGATTATTATTATTTGTCTCTATATTGGTTTACCGGCTATTTTTTGTCTTTCTGTTATTTATGTGAAATGCATACTGCAATCTATTTTTTTACATTTTTTTGGAATTAGTGATGTTTAGCGACGCTTAGCGATGGTCAGCGATGCATACATACGTCGCTAGAACATCGCAAAACTGAGAATCAAAAGGTCGTAATCATCGCAGAACGTCGTAGATACGTTGACGTGGCAAACTGTATAGGTCAGCAAATCTAGTATCAGAACGTCTGTATTCAAGTATCGTAACGTCGCAAAAATGATGACATGGCAACCAAAAAATTGCCAGATTAGAGTCAAAAAACGTCGCTAATCTATGACTGTAACGTCGCTAAAACCTGAATGGACAGTGAAAATCAGCAACAAAATGTTATGTCGCTAATTAGCAACATTTTTGTTGATAAACGTCGCTAAAACTAGCAACGTCGTGCGTCGCCGAATGACTTCGCTAAAGCGACGAATAGCGACGTTTTAAATGTTAGCAACCATGAATAAAACGACATGCCCGAAAAGTCGCTAAAAATATTGCTGTCAGAAGTTAGCGATATTTTTTTTGCTGTTTAGCGAAGTTGTTAGGCGTCGCTTATATAAGATATTTTGGTTCATCTAAAGTTTTCTTCATCTATAAAATTTGAGAACAATAACGTCCTGCTGTGATATACTCTGTCTCAGATGTTGATAATGTTGCATAATTTTATTTTTTGCTAAACCAAGAGACTAAAGCCTTACCTAGAAAATAAGACGTACCATTGATACTTTTTTGGTCTACTTTGCATCCTACAAAATTAGCATCCAAGTAATCGATTGGGTCAAACAATATAGTTTTGGGATAACATAAGCAGATAGTAGAAGTTCCTTTAAGGTATCGAAAGATACGCTTAACGGTGCATAAGTGTGATTCCTTCGAATTAGCTTGATGTCGTGCACAAATGCAAACACTAAACATAATATCAGGGTGACTAGCAGTTAAATAAAGTAAACTACCAATCATACTTCAATACTTACGCTGGCAGACTGGTTTGCCACTTTTATCGAGGCCAAGTTGAGTTGATGTAGCCATTGGCGTGCCGATAGGCTTTACATTGTCAAAATCAAACTTCTTTAGTAAGTCCTTCGTATACTTGGCTTGATTGATGAAGGTTCCCTGCAAGTGTCGTTTGATCTGAAGTCCTAGAAAGTAGTTGAGCTCTCCCATCATACTCATCTTAAACTCACTCTACATACACTTAACAAAATCTTGACAGGTGGTCGAGTTTTGCCAGAGTTTTAACAAAACTGTATTGGGCCAATTTTGATAGGATTTGGGCTTTTTAGTTTGTGGACTGAGAGTAGCTAAGCCAGTACCGATCCTGATCAATCTTACATATTTTTGTAGAGTAAAATAAAAATATAGAAGAAATATATAAAAGCCTTGATCTTGATTCCAACACTTTTGGTTCTTGATGACGACGAGACATTCTGACTTGAAACCTGTAGCTGTATATATATATTTTATCTATCGACCAAAGTTGATATTGATTATCAAAATCAGGTATGATCATGATTAGTGGGCCAACACTTTGCCGAGTATGATTTTATCATTTTACTGCTATATGTTGATGATATACTACTGGTGGGTCAGAATGTCACTAGGATAGCGGAGTTGAGGCACCAACTGGCACGGCCTTCTCTATAAAGAATTTGGGCACAACGAAGACTATTCTTGGGATGGAGATCAGCCGAGAGATAGAGTCCACGTTGCTAAACTTGCCCCAAAAGAAGTACATTTATGGTTACTTTAGCGTTTCGAGATGGATGGATCAAAGAAAGTGAGTAACCCCTTATACCTCACTTTAAGTTCATTGAGGAGCAGTGTCCATCTACGGAGGATGAGAAGGAAGATTTGGAGAAACTTCCATATACTTCATATGTAGGAAGTCTCACGAACTTTGGAGATTGGCAAACAGGTTCGCTCTCCAAAAAACTTGAAGCCACTAATAAACTTTACGTTACAACTTTATTTCAAACTTTAGGACTTAAAATTGGGTCTGACTTTAAACCAGTAGTTTGAGGAGTGACATCGGAGGTTGCATACGGCACTCTATTCATAATGGAAGTAGCCGTTAGCACAGCTTTACCCCAGAAGCAATTTAGAAGAACCGTAGTTAACAACATTGAATTCATCATCTCTGTTAATGTTCTATTTTTTCTTTCTGCAATACTATTTGATTTAGGGGAGTACGGAGCAATCGTCTCGTTGACAATTTCATGTCTCTGCAGAGTAATACGAATTCATGAGACCTATATTCTCCACTTCAATCACTTCTGAATATATTGAGTTGTTGTCCGGTTTGGTGTGACTCTTTCGCCTACTGCCTGTGTTCTTTGTCAACAAGAATATGAGATAGGGAGACCATTTGTTCTTCACTTGTTATGCCATTCGGTGTATTTGGACCAAACATGCAGCATGAATGCTTACTTTGGACTCACTGGTCGGGGTAGGCAAAGGTGTCGAAAATTTCCCGGTTGTGTATGTGTGGTTCTTTATGGTTTTGCAATGCTTGTCTTCGCCTTTAGTTTATTGGCATGTTTGACGGAAGATTGATATATATATATATATATATATATATATATATATATATATATATATATATAGTCCCAAAACAGATGTAGATAGTAGAACGATAAGAGGCAGAGTCCTCAGGCAAACAAGTTTGCTCTTTGTTTTGAGTAACGATCAGAAAAGAGACTTCTATGCAAATAAATTTTCTCTCTATTCTGAGTATTAAGGACTTCGAAGACTTCAGTGCAAACAAGTTTGCTCTCAAGAAGAACCTGCAGCCCACCAAGAAGGAGAAGAAGGAGAAGAAGAAGAAGAAGAAGAAGAAGAAGAACAAAGAGGAGATTTCAACACCATTATTCAAAGCAAGATGTGCCTTTATATGATCTGCTTCCAGGAACCCGTAAGTTCTCAAAGAACATCTAGAACGCTCGCTAGCCAACTTATTGTGACTCGAATGGGCTCCCTGGACTCAACAAGATCCCTTTTGTTCTTATTTTGTGCATCTTAAAAAGGAAGCCAGGGGCTCTATATATAGAGTGGAGTGAGACTTCACTTCTTTTCATATCCGATGTGGGACTAAAATACCAAAACTTAAAATAGAATTTGATATTTTAGATCATCCCACAATCAGCGTAGTCATGTGTCAGTCCACGCCTACCCCCCATATGTGCCCGTGCAAGCACGAAGAATCCTTGAGCACGTGTCCGAATCTGAGTCCGAACTATGAAAAGTAACATGCTTCCATATTTGCGTTAGTCATTTTTACTTCTAAAAAATTACCCCACATGGCACCCATATGTGTTCCACCATACCCCATGTGCATACCTCAACACATGCAAAGCATTATATTGAGATATCTACTTGGTGGTGTAGCCGATGTGGGACTATTTTACACTAGTCCAAAGGCAAAAAACACCAACATATATGTGCATACACCAACATTATATTGAGATACCCACTTAGTGGTTTTGCCTTTGGACTAGTGAAAAATAGTCCCACATCGGCTACACCACCAAGTATGTATCTTAATATAATGCTTTACATGTGTATATACTGAACATCATGTTCAATATTACTAATAATCCATATTTGTGTAGTCTGTCGACCCTCAAAGATGCGCTTTTTCTTCTCTATCCAAACATGCCATACTGCAGTCGCAATCCGAATACGAGCCTCTCGGAACAATGCACCCCCATTATGCCTTGCTGCTATAATATCGCAGATCAGGCTATCTATATCCCTTTCCCCACTAGACTGCATATGAAATATTCTACCCTGTGAGCACCAAATATCCCATGTGAACATGCACCAGAAGAACAAGTGATGCATGCTATCATTTGTTTGACCACACAGCGGACATATAACAGTACCAACCTGGATGCCAAAATAGGATAATCGATCAAGCGTCTATAATCTTCCTATCAAAAGTTTGTACAAGCACTATTGCATCTTCCTACCTAACCCCTTCACCCACAAAAATTCTGCTAAGTCCCATTTCTCATGTACCTGCCTGAATTGGTTGTATACCACTAAACATTCAAATGATCTTCTAGGTGAATTATCCCATACCCATGCCCCACGGAAGAGCTGCATCCAACTTAACTTAAGATATCAGTTCTTGAAACTCTCTCGCAAACCTGTGAGCTCCGATCCTTTACTCCCCAGCATGTACCAAAACTGCCACCCACTATAACTCGAAGGCCTCCTAAATGGCATGATTGCCAACCCATTTTAGAAGACCCTTATGAAGAATCAATGGATCCAACCACAAATCCGTTTCTACCCCCAATTTGATATATCGAGTGATCATCTGTTGTACCCATCCTCTGTGCTGAAGAATGTGTTTGAAAGTCAGTGAGTCATTATTATTGGAGACGTAAGCCCAAAAATTTATGCCATTCAAATAGCGCTTCCATAGCCAGCAGCCTATAGAGAATCTCCCTGAAGGAATCACCATACTAGCTGTAACACCCAGTTTTCCAAATGAGGGTAATTTTGAAATTTTATAATTATAATCATTTAATAATGATATTTAAATCATATTGTAATTTTTGGTGATTTTTAATCAATTTAAAACTATTTAAAATGTTGATTGGTGATTTTGATGGTTAACTAGCTAAACCCTAGTTTTGCTAAGCCTAGAAATAAACCATGACCAAAGGAGCCTAGTCATGTGATTAGGAATTCAAATTACCAATTTTTAGCCTAAGGGTATTTTGGTCATTTTGACAATTTTGTAAAATTGTAATTTATATTAATTAAATATTATGCTAATCTTTTAGTTAAGCCTTAACCTAGATTAGTCATGAGGTTAGAATTAAGGTTAGAACATTCCTACTAAGTGCCAAGGTTAGTAATATCTAGATATTATCATGGTAAGATATTTTCCTTTTAGGATATTTGTGAAAAGAAGCCTTGGACCAATAGGAAGGCTTGAAATTGGGTGGAGGAACCTCAACCACTCATCTAAAACCCTAACCCTAATCTATGGCAGCCATCAATACCCCCCATCAACATGCCATTTTCACATACACAAAAAAGCCTAGTTTTTCCCTCTACCTTCACAACCTCATAACTTCACCATTTTAGCTCCAAATTGAGCCAAATTTCTTGCATTGGAACCCCCTACTGTTGAGGATGCTAAGGGAATCTAGCTAGCAAGGTTACACAAGCATTTGGCACCCCCAAGTGAAGAGGACACCCCCTCCCAAAAAACCTTGTTTCTTGAGTTTTTACTCAATAGGTAAACACCCTCAAAAACCTATTAATATTGTGATTTCTCTTCATGGTTGCATGCATCTAGGTACCATGGACCTATAGGCCAAGTTTGGTAGGAACTAGGTTTGATTTGGTGTCCGTATCGGACACGTATCTATGTTTAAATTCAAGTATTTGGTGAAATGCCACTTAGGAATAAAAGTTAGTGTTTTGTAAAACAAATTATAGTTTTGGGTATCCCTAGACATGTAGGACACAAAACCCTAGGACTGAGCACGATTTAGGCTCATGTCCGTGTCCAAATTGGACACGAACATGCTGTATACTGCATTGTGCACTGTCCTACTCACTGACACCTCGTGTGCACTGTATACGACACGTGGACACGTGCCACTTGACACAGACCTAGGGGCAATGTCTGACTAGACATTCCCAAAGTTTCGTGTCAAGTCGTGTCGTGTCGAGTAAAAAAATGCGCTCTTACTGGTTCCTCACTGCACTGCACGAACACAGTTTTGAGCACTGACACGTGAGTCATGTCGATTCTGGACACATTGAGGACACCTCGTATTGACACGAGTGTGTAGCCCAACACGTGGCTACACGTGGACATGACCACGAGGCCCCACGTGGCTCGTGTCGTGTCCATGAGACACGTGAACCACTGCATGACGCGATGCTAAACCGCGTGTATCTGTCGAGAAAACTCGACTGATACGGGTCTCGTGTCGACACGTGAGGAAATGTAGACACGATACAGGCACTTGTATCCCTAGCCCTATACTTACCCTAGGGTTGGACACGAACACGAGGCTCGAGGGTCGACACACGAGTCCCTAGATCGCATTGCACCTGTGCACGATGCTGCCAATGCGTAGTTCAGTCACACAGTGACATTTAGGTTTAGAAACTGTTTGGACACTTCGTGTCCAATCTAGTGGACACGAATGGCACCCCTGACACGACCACATGTAGGTGACACCACTGCACTCGAGATTGGGTTCGAAAATGGCATTTTTGCTAAACATGGATGTATAATTCTGATACTATTTACTGTAACTAAAACTGTGAACTAATCTAGAGTTGGAATTAATGAAAAACTGAGATCAATTGCATACAATTGTTAACTGTTATATTTCTTATAAAATATGAGAATTCCCCAACTGAAAACCTGAGAGCCAATTGAGTGAAAACCCGAGAATGTTAAACTATGGAGTGAGTTCATATTGAACTGTCAGTTAATGAGAGTTTAGGATTTTAATAACCTAAGAAATTGGTTGGGTTGGTTTAAGTAAAACCTGGGATTAGAATTGAAAACAAAAACTGAGAATTTACATGCTCATATTGAACTTACCTTCCTTATAAAAACTGAGATTTTGGAGTGCATGTGAAACTGAAATGGGTTATGTTTTTATATTAAGTTGGGGTTAACTCAGTTTCCTGAGAACGTAGGTTAAGAGCTTAGTTATTATCAGAGTTTTGGTCAAGTCCTTGGTGAACATGTGTTCAGTCCCTATTTTCTGGTTTCCAGTTTTGGTTAAGTTGGTTTTGTTTTATATATGTGTGTGTATGAGAGGAGAGGTATATATGTATATGAATGTGGGGTATTCAATTGAGTTATGTGGTGGGTTTGGGAACAATTGTGATAGGATAGATACATAGGTTAGTTGATTTATATTATGGTATGCATATATGTATACAGTTATACCTATATATGTATGAATGTTTGATTTGAGTATTTATATGATATGGTTATGTAGGTTCATATATATGGATAGGTATTGAGGGTTCCTATATGTATATAGGATATATGTATATATGTGAGTGTGAGGTATTATATGAATGTGGGGTTGGTTTGATATATTGTTCCCTGTGCATTGCCCCATCCAATTTGGTTCAACACTTGCTATAGCTCTGTTCACCCTACACATTTTAGTATCTCTAGTATACTATAGAGTGGTATATATATATATATATATATATATATATATATATATATGTTGGTTTAAGGCTAAGTTGACTTGGGGGTTTTTTGTTCACATAGATGTTTAGAGCTTAGCTAGTATATCCTCTAGATACCATAGAGTTGCTTGGTCTCATATTATATATATAGGGTTAATGATAGATTGTGTAAATGTATGTAATATAATGGGGGTATATTGTTAGACACAGAGATTTGCTTAGATAGAGTTGACCTAGACCTTGACCATAGTCTAGTATTAACCTTTGACTATAAAAGTTGACCAAATCCTAGACAGTTGACCAGTTTGACCAAGTTGACCTAGATGTTGACTTGGTTTGACCAAGAGTTGACCAAGTTTGACTTTGACCTAGATTGGCTTAGAAATTATGTAGATTGTATCGTAAACTTCATTTACCTTTTTTAAAACACATTATAACCCATACTGCTCTATTTAGGATATTGTGACTCCGGTGTAGACATCTGATATTACATTACTCTTTTCAGAGTATCAGGTGAGTACATTCTCTGATAGTTCTTTCATTTACTTGTCAATTACTGTACTTCAGTTCTAGTTAGTTCTATTTGATTCTTGTTACAAACACGTATTGTTATTACTGAATCCATGTATGCGACACACTTACTTACTCGTCTTACCTCTATTATTCGAATCACCATACAAATCACCATACAAATCACCATACGAATCACTATTCGAATCACTATTTGTATCTTCATATGCTGGTTGGACTTGCATTCGTCTTATGTGTTGGATTATGGATTCATCTTATATTAGACTGGGCGGGGAAATACTGATTAGACATGTAGACATATCCTCCTATTCGAATCACCCCTCTGTGAATGATATTCGAACGATAGCCATCCCACACTTCGCGAGTGTGTGGTGTTCCATATTACCTACAACTATTTACATGTCGATCTCGGTATTTTAAAACACACTTGGAGAATTTATTCGAATTATTGTTTGACTACTATTCGAATCACTATTCGTATCACCTTATTCGAATCACTATTCGTATCACCTTATTCGAATCTCCTTATTAGAACAATGATTAGAATCACATTCGACTCATCTTGTATTAGACTCACACTGGAATTACACTTGACTCATATTATATCGTCTGGACTTATATCATTTTACTCTTGTTCAGCTAGTTTCTATTTACAGTCTTCATTGCTATGATTCTTCTCTTGTTTTACTTACCTTACTTTCCTTGTATCTTAACTGTTTCTCTATACCATCACCTGTATACAAACTACCATGTTCATCAATAAAACTGTCTATAACTGCTTTATAGTTCTCTGTCATTTTCTTTGGATTTTTTGATGAATTGTACTCGTTCCTGTCTTGACTGGACCTGTTGAAAATATTACAGATGATAGCCCTGAGGACATTTGCCCTACTTGCCTTGGAGCAGGAGATGGCTTAGCTACCTTTGGCCCCGACACTCAGGAGTGATCGGAAGACTAGCTAGTAGACTTGGTTTAGTTTTCATGTTTTAGAACTTGAATTGTAGTAACTTGAGATACGAGTTTGTATTTGAGTTTGTTTGAGATATTATTATTTAGTAGTTTATAAATATTGTTGTTTAGTCTTTAGTTATAAACTTCTGTGTTATCTTATCGTTCTTAGACTATAATTGAGATTCATTATATCTATACTTGTCCTCCGTTCGGAGTTGAGATTTGACAAGTACATTATATAATTGCGTGAGTTGTTGATTAGATAGTAACCTAGGACAGCGTTCTACCGCCGACACTGCGGCGTAGGCTGGACGTACCCACTTTTCGTGTCCCTATACAGGGTGCGCGTCGTGACACGTTTTTAGTGGTAGCCCATGCAGGTCGAGTTTATGTAGTGGTATTCGAACTAGAGTATCACTACAGCCTGTGATAGGATTGAGAGATAGGCTTTAACGGAGAGGTACTCAATCACAGTTAGGAAAATTCTGCTTTAAATCATGCCATCTACATATCATACTGATTTGCCTTCCTTGAAATAAACTGTCCTCCTTTGATTTTATCGATTCCTGCTCAGTATTGACTTCTTTTTCGATCTGTCTTTAGGATGGTGGAGACACGATCACATCGCTCTGGTACAGCAGCCGCTGGAGAGGGGTCTGCCACCTCTCGTCCATTGCAGCAGCCTGTTGAGACTGTAGCACCTTCTGTTCCTGATCAGACATGAGCTACTGTAGCCATTGGGGGTATGCCTCCACCTGTTCAGAGGATGAGCCCAGTCATTCCTGAGATGTTTCAGCAGCAGCTTCAGCAGCCACCTGTGGGATTGGTTGACGCTGCGCTCCTGTTTTCCTTTGTGGAGAGGATCCTGGAGTCCCACCAGCACCAGCAGCAGCGTCAGACTGCCGATTTCTGTCAGGGTATAGACGAGGCTCACCAGCTGGTCAGGACGACAGTGGAGGTGATTACCGTACAGCCACAGGGAGGACAGACACATCAGTGCCATCAGAGGACGCCGGGTATTCAGGAGTTTCAGAAGATGCGTCCGAAGGATTTTCTTGGTACAGAGGGCATCCACTATACGGATGACTGGATAGAGCACATGGAGGAGATATTCCGATTAGCAGAGATACTAGCCCGACTTCAGATCGAGGCTGCGGGCAGCCAGATGCAGGACTTGGCCCGCACATGGTACCAAACAGACCCCCGAGTGGGAACCGAGGGACAGACTTGGGCAGCCTTCAAGACGCTGTTCAAGGAGCAGTTCTTTCCAGATGTATTACTTGGAGGCATAGAGGCACAGTTGGAGAGCCTGGCTCAGGGGAGCCACACAGTCGAGGAATATACGGGAGAGTTCTGCCGGCTGAGCAGATTCATTGAGGACTTGAGTGAGAAGACGAAGGCGAGGAAGTTCCGCAGAGGTTTGATCAGAGAGGTCCGGTCATTGACCAAGAGCGACAGGGATGCTTCTTTTGCGGAGATCTTAGCAGGAGCTATGGCAGCAGAGGATGATCTAGGGTTGAAACTGAAGAGGGGTCGAGATACTCATGTAGCCAGTAGCAGTGGAGGTCCGGCCAAGAGGCCTCACGTACAGTTTCAGCAGGCGCAGCATCATCCTAGAGGACAGGATCGCAAGGTACAGACTTGTGCTTACTGCAAAAAGGCAGGGCACATTTGGGAGACTTGTTATAGGAGGCAGAAGGTTTGTTTGTTCTGTGGATCCGCTGCTCATCAGGTCAGGGATTGCCCTACTGCACCAGTACATGACGGAGCACCGGGTCAGAGAGAGGGAGTTAGGCCACCTGTAGTGCAGCGCCATGCACAGAGGGGTGGAGCTTTTGCTATGGTAGTCGAGGAGACTGACGCTACAGGTGACGGGTTAGCAGGTTTGACCTCCTTGTTCTTCTGTTCCACCTTCATGTGTGATTTCCATTAGTACCTGCCAGGATATGTTTGTGATATGCTAGATAGCGTAGTTACCCTATTCGAGACTATGGAATCACGACCAGTAGGACTGTGATTACATATTATTTTGACCTTGTTTGATTTGGGGGTTTGACCTAGCAGGAGTACGATCATCTTAATTTCGAGAACGAAATTCTTCTAAGGGGGGTAGACTTGTAACACCCAATTTTTCAAATGAGGGTAATTTTGAAATTTTATAATTATAATCATTTAATAATGATATTTAAATCATATTGTGATTTTTGGTGATTTTTAATCAATTTAAAACTATTTAAAATGTTGATTGGTGATTTTGATGGTTAACTAGCTAAACCCTAGTTTTGCTAAGCCTAGAGACTAACCATGACCAAAGGAGCCTAGTCATGTGATTAGGAATTCAAATTACCAATTTTTCGCCTAAGGGTATTTTGGTCATTTTGACAATTTTGTGAAATTATAATTTATATTAATTAAATATTATGCTAATCTTTTAGTTAAGCCTTAACCTAGAAGTTAATCTAACCTAGATTAGTCATGAGGTTAGAATTAAGGTTAGAACATTCCTACTAAGTGCCAAGGTTAGTAATATCTAGATATTATCATGGTTAGATATTTTCCTTTTAGGATATTTGTGAAAAGAAGCCTTGGACCAATAGGAAGGCTTGAAATTGGGTGGAGGAACCTCAACCACTCATCTAAAACCCTAACCCTAATCTATGGCAGCCAACAATACCCCCCCTCATCAACATGCCATTTTCACATACACAAAAAAGCCTAGTTTTTCCATCTACCTTCACAACCTCATAACTTCACCATTTTAGCTCCAAATTGAGCCAAATTTCTTGCATTAGAACCCCCTACTGTTGAGGATGCTAAGGGAAGCTAGCAAGGTTACACAAGCATTTGGCACCCCCAAGTGAAGAGGACACCCCCCCAAAAAAACCTTGTTTCTTGAGTTTTCACTCAATAGGTAAACACCCTCAAAACCCTATTAATATTGTGATTTCTCTTCATGGTTGCATGCATCTAGGTACCATGGACCTATAGGCCAAGTTCGATAGGAACTAGGTTTGATTTGGTGTCCGTATCAGACACGTATCTATGTTTAAATTCAAGTGTTTGGTGAAATACCACTTAGGAATAAAAGTTAGTGTTTTGTAAAACAAATTATAGTTTTAGGTATCCCTAGACATGTAGGACACAAAACCCTAGGACTGAGCACGATTTAGGCTCGCGTCCGTGTCCAAATTGGACATGAACACGCTGTACACTGCACTGTGCACTGTCCTGGTCACTGACACCTCGTGTGCACTGTACACGACATGTGGACACGTGCCACTTGACATAGACCTAGGGACAATGTCTGACAAGACATCCCCAAAGTTTCGTGTCAAGTCGTGTCGTGTCGAGTGAGAAAACGCGCTCGTACTGGTTCCTCACTGTACTGTACGAACACAGTTTTGAGCATTGACACGTGAGTCGTGTCGACTCTAGACACATTGAGGACACCTCGTATTGATACGAGTGTGTAGCCCAACACGTGGGTACACATGGACATGACCACGAGGCCCCACGTGGCTCGTGTCGTGTCCATGAGACACGTGAACCACTGCACGACGTGGTGCTAAACCGCGTGTATCAGTCGAAAAAACTTGACTGATACGGGTCTCGTGTCGACATGTGAGGAGACGTAGACACGATACAGGCACTTGTATCCCTAGCCCTATACCTACCCTAGGGTTGGATACGAACACGAGGCTCGAGGGTCGACACACGAGTCCCTAGATCGCATTGCACCTGTGCACGATGCTACCTATGCGCAGTTCAGTCACACAGTGACATGTAGTTTTAGAAACTGTTTGGACACTTTGTGTCCACTCTAGTGGACACGAATGGAACCCCTGACATGACCACATGTGGGTGACACTACTGCACTCTATATTGGGTTCGAAAATGGCATTTTTCCTAAACATGGATGTATAATTCAGATACTATTTACTGTAACTAAAACTGTGAACTAATCTAGAGTTGGGATTAATGAAAAACTAAGATCAATTGCATACAATTGTTAACTGTTATATTCCTTATAAAATCTGAGAATTCTCCAACTGAAACCCCGATAGCCAATTGAGTGAAAACCAGGGAATGTTAAACTATGGAGTGAGTTCATATTGAACTGTCAGTTAATGAGAGTTCAGGATTTTAATAACCTGAGAAATTGGTTGGGTTGGTTTAAGTAAAACCTGGGATTGGAATTGAAAATAAAAACTGAGAATTCACATGCTCATATTGAACTTACCTTCCTTATAAAAACTGAGATTTTAGAGTGCATGTGAAACTGAAATGGGTTATGTTTTTACATTAAGCTGGGGTTAACTCAGTTTCCTGAGAACATAGGTTAAGATCTTAGTTATTTTCAGAGTTTTGGTCAAGTCCTTTGTGAACATGTGTTCAGTCCCTATTTCCTGGTTTCCAGTTTTGGTTAAGTTGGTTTTGTTTTATATATGTGTGTGTATGAGAGGAGAGGTATATATGTATATGAATGCGGGGTATTCAATTGAGTTATGTGGTGGGTTTGGGAACAATTGTGATAGGATAGATACATAGGTTAGTTGATTTATATTATGGTATGTATATATGTATACAGTTATACCTATATGTATGAATGTTTGATTTGAGTATTTATATGATATGGTTATGTAGGTTCATATATATGGATAGGTATTGAGGGTTCCTATATGTATATAGGATATATGTATATATGTGAGTGTGAGGTATTATATGAATGTGGGGTTGGTTTGATATATTGTTCCCTGTGCATTGCCCCATCCAATTTGGTTCAACACTTGCTATAGCTCTGTTCACCCTCCACATTTTAGTATCTCTAGTATACTATAGAGTGGTTTATATATATATATATATATATATATATATGTTGGTTTAAGGCTAAGTTGACTTGGGGGGGTTTTTACATAGATGTTTAGAGCTTAGCTAGTATATCCTCTAGATACCATAGAGTTGCTTGGTCTCATATTATATATATAGGGTTAATGATAGATTGTGTAAATGTATGTAATATAATGGGGGTATATTGTTAGACGCAGAGATTTGCTTAGATATAGTTGACCTAGACCTTGACCATAGTCTAGTATTAATTCTTGACTATAACAGTTGACCAAATCCTAGACAGTTGACCAGTTTGACCAAGTTGACCTAGATGTTGACTTGGTTTGACCCAGAGTTGACCAAGTTTGACTTTGACCTAGATTGGCATAGAAATCATGTAGATTGCATCGTAAACTTCATTTACCTTATTTAAAACACATTATAACCCATACTGCTCTATTTAGGACATTGTGACTCCGGTACAGACATCTGATATTACATTACTCTTTTAAGAGTATTAGGCGAGTACATTCTATGATAGTTCTTTCATTTACTTGTCAATTACTGTACTTCAGTTCTAGTTAGTTCTACTTGATTTTTGTTACAAACACGTATTGTTATTACTGAATCCATGTCTGCGACACACATACTAACTCGTCTTACCTCTATTATTCGAATCACCATACGAATCACCATACGAATCACCATATGAATCACTATTCGAATCACTATTCGTATCTTCATATGCTGGTTGGACTTGTATTCGTCTTATGTGTTTGATTATGGATTCATCTTGTATTAGATTGGGCGGGGAAATACTGATTAGATATGTAGACATATCCTCCTATTCGAATCACCCCTCTGTGAATAATATTCGAACGATAGCCATCCCGCACTTCGCGAGTGTGTGGTGTGCCGTATTACCTACAGCCGTTTACATGTCGATCTCGGTATTTTAAAACACACTTGGAGAATTTATTCGAATCATTGTTTGACTACTATTCGAATCACTATTCGTATCACCTTATTCAAATCACTATTCGTATCACCTTATTCGAATCTCCTTATTAGAACAATTATTAGAATCACATTTGACTCATCTTGTATTAGACTCACACTGGAATTACACTTGACTCATATTATATCGTCTGGACTTATATCATGTTACTCTAGTTCAGCTAGTTTCTATTTACAGTCTTCATTGCAATGATTCTTCTCTTGTTTTACTTACCTTACTTTCCTTGTATCTTAACTGTTTCTCTATACCATCACCTGTATACAAACTACCATGTTCATCAATAAAACTATCTATAACTGCTTTATAGTTCTCTGTCATTTACTTGGGATTTCTTGATAAATTGTACTCGTTCCTGTCCTGACTGGACCTATTGAAAATATTACAGATGATAGCCCTGAGGACATTTGCCCTACTTGCCATGGAGCAGGAGATGGCTTAGCTACCTTTGGCCCCAACACTCAGGAGTGATCGGGAGACTAGCTAGTAGACTTGGTTTAGTTTTCATGTTTTAGAACTTGAATTGTAATAACTTGAGATACGAGTTTCTATTTGAGTTTGTTTGAGATATTATTATTTAGTAGTTTATAAATGTTGTTGTTTAGTCTTTAGTTATAAACTTATGTGTTATCTTATCGTTCTTAGACTGTGATTGAGATTCATTATATCTATACTTGTCCTCCGTTCAGAGTTGAGATTTGATAAGTACATTATATAATTGTGTGAGTTGTTGATTAGATAGTAACCTAGGACAGCGTTCTACCGCCGACACTGCGGCGTAGGCTGGACGTACCCACTTCTCGTGCCCCTACACAGGGTGCGGGTCGTGACACTAGCTTCATTCTAGCCATCATCCGTATCATTCGTAAGGAGCGAAGCCCAAACCCGCCCTCTTCCCATAGCCGACAGAAGGTGTCCTATGTAATAGCGTGTACACCCCCTCGCCAAATAAATGCAGCACATAATCTCTCCTACCTCTGGTAGTCTCCAACGGAAGCATGATAGATTGTAGCCAGTATCCAGCAATCGCATGTTCAACATAACAAAAGGTTGGATGAACTTTTTTCTGTATTGAACATATAAGGTATCTGTGTACAAAGAAGGAAGTCTTAAACAGGATATTATATGTACATGGAGAAAAGATTTTTGAAAAAGTGTGACGGTGGAGATCGACTACTGCAGCGGCTCCTTTACTTCATTGACGATCTGACGACGAATCAACCTTGCTCTGGCTTTCTAGCGCCTTTGATGGAACTCTGGGATCACCGATTAAGAGGCTATCTGGAGGAGTAGATCCCTTGTAGGTGGTTGTTCTTCTGTTAGTTGGTTGGTGGATTGTTCCTTCTTAGATGAAGGTTGTCTCTCTTTAGTTGAAGGAGAACTCCTTATATTTATAAAGAACCGAGCATATATGCGATATGCATTAGGGTTCCTGAGATATAAAAGAATATGTCGTCATTCTACGGTACGGGCTTTTGCGGTGCTGACATGTGGCAGAAATCGAGATTCCCCTCAATCGAGATCTCTGGTGGTTATCAATATAGCCGAATGTGGTGACATGTGGCACATGTCGATTTGCTTGCTCGGATACAGCCGAATAAATCTTGGAATTTTATCCTAGATTTGGAGTCTAATTGATCCTCGTCTAAGACTTAAATCAATCTGATATGATATAAATAATAATTTAATTCTAATCTTTTTTGCAAGAGGCAGTTTAAACAAACCAATTGGGGTAGTCACATGCTTCCTACAACTTTGGCGAGGACTAAGTACTGCTGTGCTTCTGGAGTAACGAGTAGACCGTGCTTTTGGAGACGACGGAGCCTCTGTGCTTTCAGGCGACGAGTGGACATAGCTTTTAATGACGATAAGACTTCTGTGCATTTAGAGCAACGATGAAGCTATGTTTTGGAGCAACAGAGTCATTGTGTTATTGGCGACGAGTAGGCTTATGCTTCAGGTTGGCGAGGTTACTATACTTTTAGAGCGACATGCTGACTTACATTGGTTGCAGTGGGAGTTCCCAAGTCTCTTGTAGAGAAGTGACTTAAGCTTCTGGATCGGAGTAGATGACTGTGTCATGGGAATGGAGATGGTATGAACATATCAACATCTGCACCTCATGTGGACGCATGTAAGTAGCTGTACCTCAGAACTTTGAAGGCATTGGCTTTGGAGGAAAGGGTATAATACCCTTGTGTGTATAGGGTTGGCGCAGGCAGGTAGCTGCACCTCTGGAGTAAAAACACTAGTTTCTGAAGCAAAGGAAAGGATGGGGCCTACCACCATCTTGCTTCTGAAATTGGTGCATGCGGGTAGCTGTGCCTCTAGTTTGAAGGCTTTGGCTTCTGAAGTAAAGGACGATAAATACCCACTCTTTAAGGACTTGAATTCCAATAGTCTAAGACTGACACTCGTCGTGCTGAGTCTTAGGTTCATCCTATTAATGCAAGAATTCTGATCGTCGGCCATGTCACGTGCACTCTGGGCCATTCTTGGTCCTATAAAAGGGGAAGTTCTCCTCTAAAGAGTCGATATCTTCTTCTTGGCATCCTTTACCACCATGCGAGATCCAAACTTAATTTTGAGCAACAATCGGCCTTGCATAAGTTGGCTACTGTTTGAGGCTTTTCTCGTTCATAAGAGCCATATTTCTGTAGAAGGAGCCATTGCTGCCCTTAAGAAGTATGTAAATGTCCTCCTTAGGGAGTTCAACTCTGGGCGACGTCTAGAGGATCTTCGAGGTCCTGATGACCTAGGTCATGGGTGGATAGCCAACCTGAAGAGCCACAGGCTGTGCTATGTCCTTCTCATTCAGGACTTCATGATCTGCTACGCTCTTTGAAGGCTCGGGCCACTGACTGCTTCAGGAAGATGCTTGCTTTGGCCGAGTGGCTGATATGCTTCTGGGAGGCTGTGCCCATAAAAAGGTCAGAATACGCCTCGATGGAGGTCAATCTTTTGGCATGAAGAAGAAGGGCTGCACTTTGATGAAGACTGAATCCCTTGTAGACCCTTCTAGGCTCTGTCGAATCTGTACCGGATCCTTTGTAGATGAACAGAATTAGTCCTTTTTTGTAGTCTCGATGTGTCTGTACTAGACTTTGGTAGACGTAACACATAAGGGACTTCTTTCTATATCTTCTGTTTTGTCTTTTTAGCACTTGACTGAGCTTTTGTATCATCTGTTCTGTGGTGCAGGGGTGTCATCAGCTAAAATTTTTTATGCTCCTACAAGACCCCCTTTAAAGTGTCCCGAACTTGAGTCAAGCTCGGGATACTTTGAACAGAAGCATGAATACGTCATAGGATTGTACGAGCTGGATGATGGCTGGTGTCATGCCTAACTCTTTAGCATTAATTATCCTGAATCATCGTTTCAGAGTAAGAGCTCCTGATGACTTCTTGATATTGGAGCCTCCTGTATATTTTTAGGGATTGTGAATCTCTTTGACAGAGAAGGTTCAGAGTCACATTCCTTCGATCACTCGTAGTACTGTCATCTGACATGGAGTGGAGCTTTGGCTTAGCTTGTAAGCTTCCTTCTGAGCGACATCTGGCTCGTTCTTAGACCACACGAATAGTCTATATAAAGGACTACCCCTTCTAAGAGAAGACTCAGCTACTTCATAATGGCCTTGCTTGCCCGACACTCGGCTGCTGACGATGCTGGAGTTTGCTTGAGGTGGCCGTCGATGGCAAACTTTTTCATCCGAAAAAGCTGTAGTAGAACTACCACTGAATCTCGAGATGTCCCCACGATCTGGATGTCGTGGGCGTCAACGGCGTCTTGGACCTCTGCTTTCTGGATTTCGATTACTTGCCATTCTGAAGAATAGCAAGGCCTGCAGCAGTGGCTGCTCCTATGGCCAGCTGGGAGATAGGGGAGTCCTGTGCTGGTCTTCATCCCCGGCTCGGGCCAGTAGCTGCTTCGGACGGTGGCTTCTTTTTAACCAGGAAGTGATTGGCTCTGTCACCACCTCACCCGCACTATTGAGAGCTTGTACTACAATTTTAGCCTTTTTTTGCTTCTGTGTATATAACTACGAAGAGTCTGTAATAGGTCTTTGTAACCACATGTTTTTATATATAGAAGCTTTCCTATCCCCTTTGCTTTTGTCTTCAAAATAAAGAGAAAACCTTCACCAGGGATTTGCCTGACCAGAGGTAATATGGACGTGGTAGGCTTAATCTTTGTCAGGATATAGAACAACAATCTAGAGGTAATATGGATGTGAACTGTTTTCTAGACCGTCAGAATAACCATAGAGCTAATGCGAGAAGATTGACTACTCAGAAGTAATATGGACATGGTAGCCGCATCTTCCAGGTGTAGAGGAGTAATCCAGAGGTAATGTGGACATGAAATGCTTTATCTACTTGAAAGAATATATAGGAGAGAGAGGGAGAACCCCTTACCAGAACTCATAGGAGCCTTTTTTAGGGGATGTAGGAGCCTATGCTAGTTCTGCCTTCAGACGTAATATTTCTATAGAAACTTGTTGTTGATGGGCATTATTAGCAAGTCACCATTAGGCTTAGCTAGCCGATAAGCACCGTTGGAGTATACTGTTTCTATGACGAACGGTCCTTCCCACTTGGGCTCGAGCTTCCCAGCCGTATTGTGAGTCATTACCATCGGTCTGCATACTGCCAAGACGAGGTCGTCCACTTTGTATGATCTTTCGTGGACCTTTTTGTTGAAGGCCCCAGAGATGCGGGCTTGGTAATGCTCGATTCTTTGCTGTACGAGCAAGCACTTTTCATCCAGTGCTTCTAACTTTTGTAACCGCTTGCGCTGATTATCTTGGACGGTTAAGCATGCAGAGGCCACGTTAGCAGACAACATCTTCTTAAAGACTTGATCGGTGCTTGTGTCAGAGTCCCAAGTGGAGGAGTTAGAAGAGTATGAGTGCCTCATGACTTCTTCCTCTGAGTCTTCTGAGGTGGAAGTAGGTGTAACGTACCCCAACCCTTGACGGGAACGTTGGTAATAGTTTTAAGCTTTTCCTTTTGGAGCATGAATCCACAAGAGAAGATGTCAGCCCTGCCATAATTGAGCCCCTTATTGTTGTTCAGGTCGTAATCAATCTTCTGGATGAGGTTTTTGGCCTGCACAGTGTAGTAGTAGAACTACATCTTGCCACTGTTGAGGTCTGGGTCTTCAAGAGTTATTCACTGCGGATGCTCCAATCGACCGAATATGATGGGTTCCTCTTCTTTTTTAGCTGGAACTATGGAATAGGTGCCCCGAGCAGGGACAACTCGACTCACATGGTTGATGGTCGTCACCTGCGTCTGTAGCTTACGCAGAGAGTTGTCTAGGAAATATTTGGTGTTCCAGCAAGCACCAGAGTAGTTCGAAGACAACTTCCTGTTAATAAAGTGGGATATCTATCCCGGAGGATTACATCGTCGAAAAAGTGTGCCTCCGTGTTGGCACAGACATAGACTTCTAGCTCTTCGTTAGTGAGGACTAGAGCTATTGCGGGAGGAGGGGGAGGATGCTTCCCTTTTAGTTTAACCACTAAAGGGGCTTTGGTCGCATGCTCCTGCACCTTCGTGGTTGTCGTTGGAGACCTCCGGGATAGCCTTATTCATATCAGCTCCTGACCATCTTCCATCGTCACTGGAGGCGAAGGTGGAGCTCTGCCCTAAAGCTTAACAACGAGAGGCACTGATACTTTGGGAGGCCTTCCTTTCAGTCGAACCTTTAAAGGTTCTTCGATCGCTGCTGCGCTTTCTGAGGCTATCTTTGCCTCGTCATCAGCATTATTGCTATCGTCATCCCAGGGGACTGACTTGTACAGATCAACATCTATACAATAGGTTTCAAGTCCTCGAAACGGGTCGATATCAGTAAACTCCATTTTGATGGTCCCATCGCTGGCCACATACTTCATGCACTGATGTAGAGTGGAAGGGACAATCATATACTCATGGATCCATGGTCGTCCTAGCATCATATTTTACTTTATGTCTGCATCGATGACATAGCAAGTTACTACAGTATAAAGGTCACCGATCTGACACTTCAGGTGAATTTTGCCCAGAGGCTCACTTTTTCCTACAATGAAGCCACTAATTGTTGTGTTCGAGGCTGTCAATCGATGCATCGGAATCCCTAGACTTTGAAGGAAGCTTCTTAGGATAATTGTAAACTCCCTAAGTTTTTACTATGATTTTTTTAAGAAATATTTTTGTATTTATTTTGTAATTCGTATCTGCACGTCGCATACGAGTTCGCATTGTTGTATTTGCGTAACGTGCGAGATTTGCGTTTTGTAATTGCTCGACGAGTGCAAATATGTGTCGAGGTATATATTTTAGAAAAACATTTTTATTATAAATTTTATTTTATATAGGAAAGTACATGTTCAAACAAATGTGATAAATATTTTTATTTTGTATAAAAGAGTTATTTTATTCGTCGTTTAAAAATAAGTAGTGATTTGGAAATTGTGGTTCATATGAAATGTATTCCAAATATTTTGCGACATTTGAAATTTTTTTTAAATATATTTTTGTTATTTATAAAAGCTATTTTATGATTTAATATTTAAGTATTTATCGTGATTTTCAAAATTAATTATTACTATATTTATTTAATTATGAAAATGATATTTGAGATTTTATAATTTTTAATATTTGATTAAATATGATAATTTAAATTAGAAAAGATTTCATTTGAATTTGAATTAAATGAAGGTTTTATCGATGTTTGATTCGGATTGAACGATTAAAATTTAAATTGAATTAAATTTATTATGATATTATCTATGGGGGAATTTAAATCCTTCAAATCCTAATCCTAATAGGATTCTCACCTCCTATAAAAGGAGAGGTACTTGCCCTCTCTTTCTTCCATGAATTTCCACAACCATCCAAGCTTGTGTATCGTGTCCGTGTCCAGATCATATCCACTATATCCTTCAAGTACATATACATGGTTCTCCTCGTGTCCGACAGACCGGACATCACTACCAAAATACAGTAAATTAGCGACGGACTATTAGCGACAGAAATTTTCAGTCGACGTTAGCGACGGCTTCGTGGCAGCTCGCCGACGGCTTACCGACCACTCGCCTTTACATTTTTTATTTTAATTTTAGGGGGAGGAAAGGTCGCATATCCGTCGCTAGGTAGTCGGCGATATAGCGACGGATCTCCAGTAGTCGCTATGTAGTCGATTATTTGGCGGGAATTATGTAGAGAATTGGCGGGACATTTCTTCGACTACGTAGCGACGGATACTCAGTCGGCAAGTATCAAACAGGGCGACTACTGGGCGACGAATTTTTATACGTCGCTAGTCCGTCGCTAAATATACGTACAAGACATTAAATGAAACGGCGGGGGAAACTTTTCGCATTCCCCCCAAATTCACTCTCTCTCCTCTCTCTCTCTTTCTCTCTCGCCGGTGTCGGCTTCGGTGATCGGCGTCGGCGTCGGCGTCGGCGTCGGCATCCTCTCCTCTCTCTCTTTCGAAGGTAACCCCCTCTCTCTTTCTCTCTCTCTCTCTCGCGGTGTCGTATAGGGGCTGGGCGGCGCGCTTGGGGCTGGGGCGTCCAGGGCTGGGCGACTGGCTTGGGTCGGGGGATGGGCGGTGGGCTTGGGGCGGGGGCGTCGGGGGCTGGACGGCAGGCTTGGGGCTGGGGCGTCGGGGGCTGGGCGGCTGGCTTGGGTCGGGGTCTGGGCAGTGGGCTTGGGGCGGGGGCATCGGGGGCTGGGTGCCGGGCTTGGGGCGGAGGCGTCGGTGGCTGGGCGGTGGTCTTGGGACGGGGGCGTCGGGGTCTAGGAGGCGGGCTTGGGGCTGGGGCGTCGGGGGCTGGGCGGTTGGCTTGGGTCAGGGGCTGGGCGGTGGGCTTGGGGCGGCGACGTCGGGGGCTGGGCGGCTGGCTTGGGGAGGGGGCGTCGGGGGCTGGACGGCTGGCTTGGGTCGGGGGCTGGACGGTGTGGGCTTGGGGCGGGGGCGTCAGGGTCTGGGAGGCGGGCTTGGGACTGGGGCGTCGGGGGCTGGGCGGCTGGCTAGGGTCGGAGGCTGGGCGGTAGGCTTGGGGCGGCAGCGTCGGGGGTTGGGCGGCTGGCTTAGGTCGGGGGCTGGGCGGTGGGCTTGGGGCGGCGACGTTGGGGGCTGGGCGGCTGGCTTGGGGCGGGAGCGTCGGGGCTATTTGCAACCGACGCACAGCCATAAGCACTCTTTATATATATATGCAATCGAACTACTGGGCGGCGGGCTTTGGTCGGGGGCGGCGGGTGGCTTTGCTTCTCAAATTCATCTGAGTTTATATATTGGCTAAATAATGTGTTATCCATATTGGGTGTTATCCATTAGTTTGGTGGTGTTTGGATTAGTAAATGTGAATATGGGGTTTGGATTCATGGTGTATATGTTCACTGTCTCAAGGACAGTGCGAGTTCTATCAGTTGTGTGCTTCTGTATAGATGTATATATCTATACATCTAGCTGTGATATACATATGTGTATGTGACAATCTCAGTTAGCGACAGACTAGTTACCGGTTAGCGACGGATATTTCCAGCTCCATTTGCATTAGTCCACGGTACGACATAGTGATCAGGACATAGTCCCTGCAGCCATTCGACTGGCGAGGCAGAAACTATGTAGCCGTAGATAACGTTGACTGTCCTCCGACCCTTATCCCTCGGCAATGATGATACGACAACCTATCACTATATCTTATATAGTAGTAGATGATGTCTTAGTATTATATTATGTGAGTTCATCTTGATTCTGTTATATCCTTCAGATACTAGATACGATAAGAACATATACTACACGATATGTATACAGAATATAGATGATTCATACTAATGTATGCTAGAATGAATTTTGGGTTGTGTTCTGAGCCATCCGTTCTCACACATAAAACACATAGGAATTAGTAGTGTGAGAGCGCCGGAGAGAGTGAGAGCGCCGGAGGAGAAGGAGAAGAGAGAGAGAGAGAGAGTAAAATGGTACGACATGGTGAAGTAGTACTGTATTTTGGCTCCAGTTCCAGCTCCATTTACATTAATCTACGGTACGACATGGTGATCAGGACATAGTCCCTGCAGCCATTCGATTGGCGAGGCAGAAACTATGTAGCCGTGGATAAAGTTGACTGTCTTCCGACCCTCATCCCTCGGCAATGATGATACGACAACCTATCACTATATCTTATATAGTAGTAGATGATGTCTTAGTATTACATTATGTGAGTTCATCTTGATTCCGTTACATTCTTCAGATACTAGATACGATAAGAACATATACTACACCATATGTACAGAACATAGATGATTCACACTAATGTATGCTTGAATGAATCTTGGGTTGTGTTCTGAGCCATCCGTTCTCACACTTGGCAAAAAATCAAATTTTTTATACTTTATCGGCTTTCAAAAATGTACTCAAATTACATGATGGTTCCTTTAGTTAGCTTGCTTATGTTACAATTATATTATTTGTGACTATCGATCTAACCAGATGGCACCCATGACCCGAGGAGCGGCACGTCATTTGAAGAAAACAGTGAATGCTGAGGTGGCTCCTCCTACAGTTAAGGAGGAAGTGGCACCGGTTGCTAGTGAGACCGGGAGTTCTATTCATCCAGCACCGGTAGCTAGTGAGACCGGGAGATCTCTTCATGCAGTCCTTGCAAGGGACGACATCTCTTCTCATGCCAAAAATCTCGCTTTTTCGAGGTGGTTGCGTGATCGTATCACTGAGCGTTTGCGTGAGCAGCGTGGTTCTCATTAGCTATTAGTACTTATTTGTATTGGACTATTTGTATTGGGTTGTTTTTGTATTAGACTATTTGTATTGGACTACATATATGAACTAGAACTGTGTCAATCTCTGGATTGTATTGGACTACGACATGGTGATCAGGACATAGTCCCTGCAGCCATTCAACTGGCGAGGCAGAAACTATGTATCCGTAGATAAAGTTGACTGTCCTCCGACCCTCATCCCTCGACAATGATGATACGACAACCAACAAGAGAGAATACTCTGAGAGATCCATTTGAGTATGACGTATACTCTGAGAGATCACCTTTACAAGAATGATATCAGTAGTGGGATTGAGTGCTGGAGGAGATATTATCAGAGTATACGTCCTACTCAGATGGGTCTCTCATCGTTATTATTTTTTTCTGACGGCATGGTGGATGTGCTCCCTCAACAGATTCTTGCTCCGAGCCAAAACTTTGCCCCGGAGCTCAAGTGGACATCCTTGGTGTAGAGCTCGAGTGAGAGGTTCCTGATAGCATGGCGGTCTCATTTGTCAAAGTATCCGTGCTCATCCCACATTGGTTGTGGGACGAGCACGGATACTTTGACAAAGGATACCACCATGCTGTCAGGAACCTCTCACTCGAGCTCTACACCAAGGATGTCCACTTGAGCTCCGGGACAAAGTTTTGGCTCGGAGCAAGAATCTGTTGACGGAGCACATCCACCATGCTGTCAAAAAAAATAGTAACGGTGAGAGACCCATCTGAGTAGGACGTATACTATGATAATATCTCCTCCAACACTCAATTCCACTACTGATATCATTCTTGTAAAGGTGATCTCTCAGAGTATACGTCCTACTCAGATAGATCTCTCAGAGTATCCTCTCCGGTTGGGTTGTGTTCTGAGCCATCCGTTCTCACACTTAAAATACATATGAATTAGAACTGTGTTTTGTATTTTCGGCGAACCCAGGGATTTGATTCTGTATTTTGGCTCCAGCTCCATTTGCATTAATCTACGGTACGACATGGTGATCAGGACATAGTCCCTGCAGCCATTCGACTGGCGAGGCAGAAACTATGTATCCGTAGATAAAGTTAACTGTCTTCCGACCCTCATCCCTCGGCAATGATGATACGACAACCTATCACTATATCTTATATAGTAGTAGATGATGTCTTAGTATTACATTATGTGAGTTCATCTTGATTCTGTTACATTCTTCAGATACTAGATACGATAAGAACATATACTACACCATATGTACAGAACATAGATGATTCACACTAATGTATGCTAGAATGAATCTTGGGTTGTGTTCTGAGCCATCCGTTCTCACACTTGAAGATAAATCGAATTATAACGACGGATATTAGGTTACTCTTCAGGATAATTGATGTCTATTTTATATTAATTTGGTTTGGTCTATATGATTCTTGGATAATTGGTGTGCATTAAATTCGTATGTGCATATTTGGTCTATGTAATTGTTGGATAATTGGTGTGCATTATATATTGGTTTGGTTCATGCATATTTTGTGAACAGGGAAAGTGCCGCAATTTTTTTCAAAAAACTTCTCAGTTACCGACGGACTAGTGACCGGTTAGCGACGGATATTTCCAGCTCCATTTGTATTAGTCTACGGTACGACATGGTGATCAAGACATAGTCCCTGCAGCCATTCGACTGGCGAGGCAGAAACTATGTAGCCGTAGATAAAGTTGACTGTCCTCCGACCCTCATCCCTCGGCAATGATGATACTACAACCTATCAATATATCTTATATAGTAGTAGATGATGTCTTAGTATTACATTAGTGAGTTTATCTTGATTCTGTTACGTTCTTCAGATACTAGATACGATAAGAACATATACTATACCATATGTACAGAACATAGATGATTCACACTAATGTATGCTAGAATGAATCTTGACTTGTGTTCTGAGCCATCCGTTCTGATCAAGCATCTTCCTTTTCCTCTCCTCCACCATGGCTCTGAACCCATCTGCTCCTTCCTACTTCCCTTCTTTTTATTTTACTCTCTCAGCCACATATGATATCCAGCTCAAGTGTAGAGTCGGGAAAGAAGAAGTGGGCAGGAAGAGGAGGGGGAAGCAGCACAGCCGACAGCATGACCCGGAGGAAGTACAGAGTTTTTCTTCAACAGCCGTAGGAGAACTATAAGGATATATCTTTTCACAACATGTGATCTTGTCAAAGACCCTTCATGTGAATATCATGTTACCGCGGTGTCGGAAGACTAACATGTCATAAGTTTTTAAGCCGTGTGTTTTGACATAATCTTTCCAACTCTTTCCTCCTATGTAGTAATCTTGCATTATTATATAGCAGGAAAGAGTTTGGAGGATTATGTTAAAACACACGGCTTAGAAAATTATGACATGTTAGTCTTCCGACACCACGGTAACATGGTTGTCACATTAAGGGTCTTTGACAAGGTGATATGTTGTGAAAAGATATATCATTATAGTTCTCCTACGTATGTTGAAGAAAACATCTGTACTTCCTCCGGGTCATGCCGTCGACTGTGCTGCTTCCCCCTCCACTTCCTGTCCACTTCTTCTTCCCCGACTCTACACTTGAGCTGGATATCATATGTGGCTGAGAGTGTCAAATAAAAAAAAGGGAAGTAGGGAGGAGCAGATGGGTTCAGAGCCATGGTGGAGGAGAGGAGAAGGAAAATGCTTGATCAGAACGGATGGCTCAGAACAAAGCCAAGATTCATTCTAGCATACATTAGTGTGAATCATCTATAATCTGTACATATGGTGTAGTATATGTTCTTATCGTATTTAGTATCTGAAGAACATAACAGAATCAAGATGAACTCACTAATGTATGCTAGAATGAATCTTGGGTTGTGTTCTGAGCCATTCGTTTTCATACTTGGCAATTAAGCCATTCGACTGGCGAGGCAGAAACTATGTAGCCATAGATAAAGTTGACTGTCCTCCGACCCTCATCCCTCGCCAATGATGATACGACAACCTATCACTATATCTTATATAGTAGTAGATGATGTCTTAGTATTACATTAGTGAGTTCATCTTGATTCTGTTACGTCCTTCAGATACTAGATACGATAAGAACATATACTACACCATATGTACAGAACATAGATGATTCACACTAATATATGCTAGAATGAATTTTGGGTTGTGTTCTGAGCCATTCGTTCTCATACTTCGCAATTAAGCATGTGAAATAGAACTGATTTTGTTTAGTTTGTCTTACGATACAGATTTTCACATCCAAATTGAAATGGATCGTTACTTCGTTGATCGTACATGGATGTACTAGCGGATCAACCTCCTGGACCGTAGGTACTTATAAGTATTGATCGTATCAGATTAGTATCGATCTATCGTTTTGGTATGGGCCGTATCGGTTGGTATTGGTCTTAGCGAATTGGTATCGTCCTATCCGATATGTATCGTCCGTATAGCTAGGATTCATATTGGCCTTATCGATTTGTTATCGGTCATATCCGATAGGTATCGGCCGTGTTGGATTAGTATAGACCATTTCGGATTAGTATCGTGGAAGGTTTAGTAACAACTGTACTTGGATTTCTCTCTTCTAGAGCTAGATTACCATTGCAAGAGAGTCACGAGAGCGTAACTGGCCAGTTACAGAACATACATACTTCCTTTTCAATCTCGCTTTTTCTGATGAAAAAGGAAGCATGTATGTTACTGTAACTGGCCAATCACGATCTAGTGATTCTCTTGCAATGGTATTCTAGCTTGAGAAGAGAGAAATCTAAGTACAGTTGTTACTAAACCTTCCACGATACTAATCTGAAATGGTCTATACTAGTCCAACGTCGGATATGACCGATACCAAATCGATAAGGCCAATATGAATCGTAGCTATTCGGCCGCTACATGTACATATCGGATATAGGACGATACCAATTTGTTAAGGCCAATACCAATATGATACGTCCTATACCAAACCGATAGACCGATACTAATCTGATACACTAGATACTAAGTACATCCGGCCTATACCAGCGGATCCACCAATTACTGCACGATAGGCTCAACGACTTCAGTTACATCCGGTTATTGGTGAGTACATGATTACATAGTAATTCTGTTAGTCTTGTGATACATATTTTTACTCTCTCATGCTACCAATGTCACAACTTTTTCAGTGCTGCTCTCTCTAATGATGATGAACACAAAAAACCAACGTCACAACTTTTATAATTTGAGTAAATTTCTTTACCCTATATGAAAATTTCTGTTGTCAGAAAGATGGCACCTAGGACTCGTCGAGGTGGTGCTGCTAGTCGAAGAAGGGGTCGAGGCAAGAAATCCTTGGAGGTCGACACGGAGGAAGTCTCCGTCGTCAAACAAGAGCCGGTGACTGTTAAGGAGAAGGTGTTACCAAAGGTCGAGGTCTAGGAAGAACCGATGACCATCAGGGAAGAGATTGCTCCCAAGCTTGAAGTTAAGGAGGAGCCACCGTCAGAGAGTAGTAGCATCGGGACCGACCCTCCTGTCCCTACAGAAGACCTCAACCAGATTGAGCCTTCGTATGCAAAGTGGCTGATAGAATGGTACATGCCTCAATGCAACTATGATCCATGGCTGTGAGGATACATCGTCTGACTTGTGGTCTTTGTTGAGGCCAAAGTCGATTTTTCTATGTGTTTTGGAATATTTGTGGAAATTTTGGAATATTTGTGCTATGATAGGATTATAATGACGGATATTAGGTTACTCTTTCGGATAATTGATGTCTATTTTATATCAATTTGGTTTGGTCTATATGAATCTTGGATAATTGGTGTGCATTAAATTCGTATGTGCATATTTGGTCTATGTGATTCTTGGATAATTGGTGTGCATTATATATTTGGTCTATGTGATTGTTGGATAATTGGTGTGCATTATATATTGGTTTGGTTTATGCATATTTTTGCGAACAGGGAAAGCGTTGTAATTTTTTTTTAAAATATTCTCAGTTGGCGACAGACTTGTGACCGTTGCGCGACGGATATTACCAGTTTTCGACGGCTTTTCGACGGCAAATCCGTCGCTAACTGGAGATTTGAAAATGTTTCCAGGTAGCGACGGGTGGTCGACGGAATATCCGTCGGCATGGTATATAGTTCGACGGAATAGCGACGACCTATCCGTCGCCCTTGTTCTGGAAATACCAAGAATTTCCAGAACATGGTCGACGGATAATCCGTCCGTATTTCGTCGACATATATCGACGGAATAGCGACGACTATTCCGTCGCCATGTTGCTGGAAATGACAAGAATTTCCAGAACCTGATCGACGGATTTTCCGTCAGCAAACCGTCGCTAATCCGTCCTTTGTTATCGAAGGCGTCGACGGATTAGCGACGGCATGATACAATCTGACACGCTATTACGACGGGTTACCGACGGAACTTTACGTCGCTATTGTCTACACAGTTCAGTACTTAATACTTGAAATGGATGCTAGTCCGTCGAAAAGTCGTCGCTAATGCTTCGTATTGTTAAGTCGACAAAACGTTGCTATTCCATCGCCTGACGAATACGTAGCGACGGACAGTTATTAGCGACGAGCTGATTGCCGACGGATTGTTTTGGCCAAAATCTGTCAGTTATCGGTCGCTAATAGGAATTCCCATCGGACTGGCGACGGATCAGGCCGTCGCTAAATCGAGAAATTTTGGTAGTGCATATCCGATACAACACCTTCGTGTCCATCACCTCCCGGACACCATCACCACATGTCGATCCCGACACAGCCCCCGTCTCCAACTACGACCTCAGCCTTCACCCCCACTAAGTCCACCATCTCCCCCAAAATTAGGCCGCTACCGCTCTGGCCTCGACCACCGCAGCCATCGTCTCAGCCGTCCAACTCCGGCCACCGGCACTGTCATCACCACCACAACCTCCATCGCCAACACCATTAGCACCACCACCCAAAATAACCTCCGACAATATCACCATAACCACATCACCTCCACAACCATCCGCAGCCGCCCAACTCCGGCCATCGCCGCCCAAACACCACAAACCACCACACAATATGGAAAGGAAAGAGAAAACCCGCACCTCTGCCGCACGTGTCGAACCCCATCCCCATCTCCGGTGAGCCGCTGGTGAGCTCCGGTCGTTGCCTCATCCGCAGGTCCTCGCCGCCCTCTCCGGTCAGTCGTGCCCAAGCGCTTCCTGCCGCGTTCATCGCGGACGACGGGACAGGCTGCAGGATCCATCGCCAGCGCGTCAGTCGCTGCGCCTCCATCTCCCAGAGTTGCCTTCGCTAGTGTCGTCGATGGCCAAGACCCCAGGCCAGAGTCCTCGTGCGCCTCCTCCGCCGCAGCGTCCCAGGGCCTTTCCAGTGCTGCGTGCGTGAGTAGCCACCTTCCCGCAGAGCTGCCGACCCCCGCGCCTCCGCCTCCCGCTTTATCTCCTCCGCCGCCTCGCCTGTCCCCGGAGCAGCGTTGGCCCCTCCGCTTCCCCAGATCTAGGGATCCGGCCGCCGTGTCACTCCGCTCCAGACCTGGCACCCTGCCGTGCGCGCCACCGCGCGCAGGACCACCCTGTCGCTGCCTCTTGCCGAACCACCGGCGCCCAAAGCGCCACCCGCCGGGGAGAACCCCCTCCCGCGCTTCCCCTCTCCCCTCTACTCTCCCTCATGCTTTCTCTCCTTTCCTTTCTCTTTAACAAGTCTACTGTTGCGTTTTATTTTTTATTTTTTTATCTTTGTTTATTTTATTTATTTTAATAAATAATTTTGTGTGTGTGTTTTATTATAGTAATAGTAACATATTCTTATCCATAATAAAATGGTATATATGTGTGTGTATTAGTTGTAGGTAAATTGGGTGGTATGGTTAATAATAAAATAAATTATTTGAAAATTTGTATATTAGTTTTCAAAATTATTAGGGTATCAAAATATAGAATTTGGCTTAGCCTAAATTATGTTAATAAACTATTTTATGATATTCAAAATAAAAATATTTATTAATATTATTTCCAAATTAAATTATAGTTATGACCTAAATTGATTTTTGTTAGAATTTTCAAGTATTTATCTAAATTTTTTTGGAATATTTACCTACGAATGATTTGATCAATAAAATATAGTTTCCACTATTATAAATAAGTTATAAATATTTTCTAAATTTACAGTTTGAAGAATTTTAGAGTTTTAAGCCTCAAATGATTTTCTTGAAGTTTTAGATATGTATGTAAAATATTTTTTAGTAAAATATTGATTTTATACAAATACAAAATATATTTTTCCTAGATAGTTATGACTGTTTTTCTAAATGAGTATATATATATATATACATATATATATATATATATATATATATATATATATATATATATATATATTTATATATATTAAATTAAAAAAATATATATATATATATATATATATATATATATATATATTAAATTAAGAATTATCTTTTACATAAATCAAATCTCTCTTAGAATATATGACATCTGACCATGACTAATCACATACTTATTTCTTTCAGATTTTTTCACATCAAACATGGATATTGGACAAAAAGGAACTGGCCAGATCATCGTACCACACCAAATGACACACCAGGCAAGAAACCTTGCCTTAATTTACTGTTTATAATTAGTCTGCATTTATTTATTGCATATCACTGTGTATTTATTTCCAGTTCTTTTAGCTGTACCATTATTACAGTTCCTGATTTACTGCTTGCTCAGTGATATTAGCTGTACCTTGTTATTTATCCTTTGATTGCGTGTGGACCTAGAGTTAGGAGACTACCATTAGTTTAGCATATCTACATAAACTTTGACGCAAAGGTGGCACGAGATGTGTGAGTTATGAGTAGCATATAGCCTCCGGACTTGCGTGTTTGATGATCACTGATGCGTATGGGACGTACATTAGGTCTAACTTTCAATAGATGCATGTTAAAAGACTTGACGGTTAGTAGTGTTACATGGTCATGGATGCGACTGGATAGGTGCATCGGGTGGGAAGAATAATTCCTTGTCGTATGGGCTTCTATTACACATTCACTTGTAATCCGGAAGCTCTGCTGGAGATACGGGTATGATGACCCTCTCAGGTTTGCCACTGTCGTTTTTGAACGTCATGCGCTTAGGTCACTGGTGCCCAAGTGGGGATTATACTAGATCCCATTTACAGTCAGGGCTCATGCGACGAAAGGTTTGTTCTTAACTGCATGTTCACTTTAGTACAGTTAGGTTACCTCATTAGTGTCTTGTCACTTAATTTTATTTGGGGCATATTTTATATTCAGTAATTATATGGCATGTTGTTTATTGTATCTTGTTACGTCCCTCTGAGGACCTGGTGATCTCTCCAGGTGTGTTTTGTTACTTCCTGCAGGTGCTCTAGCTAAGGCCGTAACTTGCGTTCTAATCCTTCGAGATGTTGCTTTTGGATCGTCATCTCCTTCGCTCGACCAAATCATTTTCTTTGTATAATCCTTCCTTATTTAAAATTAGTTGGTAGTGGATTTGTCTCCGCCCAACGATTATATACATGACAAATTCAAAGTTGGTTTTATATCATTATTTATCTTTGTGGATGAGATTTAGTGCCTTGGTTACTATATTTTACAGCTTATGTAAACATACGAGGGTTTCTTATACTTCGTATGTATACGGCTGGCATGATTACGTTCTAGTCCTTCTATTTTTGGGACTGGAGCATTACATATTTTTGTGGTGGCCCATGCAGGTTGAGTTTATCACTTTACGAGACTGTACCGATGTGAACCTGCATATAGGAATAGAGTTTAGGATCTCATCCACAAGCTTGACCTCCTTCCTTGTTTCAAGTTTCGAACTCTCGTTACCATCCTTGATTTGCATCCTGTTTGAACTTTTTCTACCATAAATTCTTATTTTTCGTGCCTAGTGACAGTTAGGAAGATGACTACACTATTATATGCTTATAGGTCAAACCCATGGCTAGAAAGATTATATTGACAATTAGTATGCATTGGGGGTCTTATTTGAGTTATAAAGACATTTTCCTAAAAGTGTAATCTTAAGGATTAGTTAATTCCAAGTTGGGTAGCAGCATATTACCGCCATCAAAGGATAGTTATTTTGATATTACAAGGTGGTATACACAAGAGGATAGCTAGATCGAGAAAATAAATTGATTTGATTTTTGAAGGTCTTTGAAAATATTTATGAATTATTGAGTTATAGCTATACATCTTTGGATGGATATAAACTTGATTTAAAAAAGGATCTTAAATTTTTAAATGTTGAAGTAGGATTTACGATTGACCAAACTCTGAGGATGATGGATAAATTTTGGGTAAAATATTTTCTTGAATTAAATTGTGTCATATGATCTATGAATTATAAAGTTATTTAAATATTTAGATTTTGAGTTTAAAGCATTGATTATGGATTTTTTTTTAAAAAATAGTTGACGACTGATAGGATTATTTGAATATTAAGTTTTATTACAAGTTTGGGAAAAGGTTATTAATGATATGATAAAAAGTTATTTTAGATTGTTTAAAAGAATTTACATTTTTTGTTATGATTATGTTGGACGATTTAGAATGAATAGAAATTTTGGTAGATTTTTTTGAGAATTTTTGTGAAGACTCGAGTTCAAGGAGTTAGACTTATAATGGTAGACAACCAAGATAGCCCTAATAACATAGGAGTAAAGTTGCCCCATATCACTCATAACCATGACAGTGGTATATACTCAAGTGTAGTTAGTCATCGACCAAACCAATGAACATATCTTTGACTTACTCGACCTTCCCTCAAATCTAGATCTTTGTTTGTGACCATCTAATTGTTTGAAACTTAGAAATGATAGAATCATTCCCTTGACCATACCCTTATCTATGAGACTATTTCTCTCTAGAAACTGTCTCTAACTTATCTTAACTTGATCTACGAGATTTCCTAAATTATCTTTATTTCATGCTTTAACCTTTTATTTTTGTGCATTAATTAGTACCTTATGAAAACCCACTTTCTATTTTGATCATTTGGCGTTCCCTATCGTGACTTTGATACTTGGAGCACAACACTAGACTTTTCTTCCAACAAATTTTATATGTAAGATCTAGACGAGATCACCTTCATGTAGGTATATCATGTCCCACTAAAACACGTTTCCTTGTACTCTATTTTTATGATACGACTTTCGGGTCATAAAGACTAAACTATAGCCTTTACCATGGTACCGATATACTTTTGACTACATATATGGACTCAACCTCGACTCAATTTGTTTTCGACCCTATATACAATTGTGATCTACTTAATTTCTTAAATGCTTAATCTTGTGTTTTACCTTGATCGGTTAACCATTGTGCCATAACATCTTTTTGCAATATTAGCAATCCTTACTTCTATCCCTTTTAATTAAATTACTTCGCTCATATTCACTATGTTTCCTCCGTGGTTATGCAACCATGTTCCTTGTGTGATTTTCTTGTGCGAATATAAAATTTGATCACGACACCTTTCTGTTATAAAGGAACCAGATTAGAAAACTCCATAGAAGAGATTAACGACATAATGCTTAAAATAATTGTGTGATAAATCCAAATAGATGAAGTAAGAAATATTATATTGCGTTTTGATAAAACACTCAAGGGTAAACACTTCTCGAATTTCAAAACTTGTTTTGAGGTAACTAAATATTGGGTGAGGAATCTTCTAAAGTGTTGGTGGTTTAAGAACCAAATTTATATATTAAATTTATGGATACAAATTTTTGATAAAGACAATGTTGACGTTGCCTTTGATAACATATAGTGTTATTATATTAGTTTTCAAGGATAAACAATTGTTGAAGAAAGAAACCTTTACATTTTTGATGCATGGAGAATTAAGTACTAAGATGAATATGAATATGAAGTTAAGATGAGTTTCATCAAAAAGAGGAGATTGTTGAATTCAAATTTTCGAGAGAGACTATTGAATATTTTAGGAAATTTTCAATTATGATGATAGAAGATTGAGTTAAGAAGGTATATTGTTAGTTTTCGAGATTTATCGAACAATGAAGACAGACTTTTATTTTGGTACCTATGGATGCATTGTACATTGACCAATAAATACAAATTTTTAGTAAGAAGATTTTAACTTTTACTTGGGCCAAATTGGTTGAAGGTTTTGGAATTTTAATTTTAGAGAAAATTATAACTTGGGAAGATATATATAAGTGAGCTAGTATAATGGAGATTATGAAATTCAAAATTTGAGACTATTTGAAATTTTATGACGAGATAGAGGAAGTTAGAGTACATTTATAATCATATTGGTTTTGTTAAATTTTTAAATGGGACGTGGTACGAAAGTAATTCTTGGAAAGAACGATTTATGATAAGAGAGATTACATGAATATTGATGATATCAAAGGATTAAGGAGTTTATTACCTGCTTATGAAGTTGCCCCTTTTAAAGGTTAATGTTAGGCTTTATCAAACTTGGTCATTGATTGGTTGTCATATACATGATCGTAATCTAAATTAAAACCATCAAATTTTTCAGTTCTAGTCGATCAAATGACATATTGCCATTGAAGTGTCGCTCGCCTCCTCGTCGAATATTTAAAAGTTTGAAAATGTATCAACTCAGCAAATAGTCACAGTGCTAATAAAATAAAAATAAATTACTATATTGGAATTTCGAAGCATTTCCAAGCATACATAGATAAAATAAAGAGTCTAACTAGATAACATCAAGACAAAGTACAAAAGCGTCTAGATCAAATGTCCTCAGAGTCATCATCAGCAGCAGCATCAGTAGTGGCACCATGTCCAGAAGGACCAGCACCAGAAATGCCAGCTCTATGAGAAATGTATGGAGTAGCACCAGAACCACGGTACCAGTCATAAGCGTTACCGGGCTCAAAGAAGTGACGGACCGCCTCATCCTCATAGCGGTACCCAGAGACAGTAGGATCTCGTGGAAGTGAACTGGCATGCAGACCAGTCTGGACGAAATGTAGAGCCGTAAAAAATTTTGCCAGGGCCTAAAATCGACTAGCATCTCGAAATTCGCATTTCTTCAATGTGTTAGTCACAAAAGCTCGCAAAGAATTGTGCTCATCCAGCTGAGCCCGTCGCATATCAAATAGGTGCTGGTGGATATCCTCAGAAGACTTAGGATAATCCTGAGGAGGTGGAGGTGGTACATTAGGAGGAGCAGGAGGAGGAACAGCTATGCTACTACGCGATAGCTGAAGATACTTGGGCTCAAAGTCACGAGCACAAGTGGATAAATCAATGTCAAAATGCTTTAAGATGATTGGGAGGATCATCGCGTAAGCAAGATTTATGTTCCTTTTGTGACAACGACCCATTATCTGAATGATCGTCTTGGAGACAGAAAAAGGAACCCCTTACGAATATGATATAAATGCAGACATTTCAAGGGTAGTCACATCATCCTTGGAAGTGAATTTGGGCAAGATAGTGGAGTAGACGATGTGATGCAATTCGTAGAAAAATAAGTTTAAATGTGTAGCTTTGAACTTTCCAAAACGAACTTGATCAGCAGAGCAGAGTTCATTCTTGAAACTATTTAAAGTTGTGCCTTTTGGAAATTCAAATTCCATGATATCGTCTAGCGGAGCAACTTCATTTGGAATATCAAAGATTTTTGCTAAGTCGACATTATTGAATTGAATATCAATTCTAGCAAGAAGACACTTAACAGTGAAAGTGTTAAGGGTGAAATTGCAATTAGATAAACGAATAGCATTAGTTGCAATAGGGAATGAATGAGTGACAAGGTTGTGCAACCCTAATACATCAAAGTAAGTCCGGTAGGATGGAAAAATAGTCCATTTAGTTGGTGCATCGGGGAATATGTTGCGAACCGAGAAATCCGCATACCATAATCAGGATTGTTCAAGGGTTTGGAAGAAAAACCCATTGAACGCCCCATCATCCGATTGGACGGACAAAAAGAGTGATCCTTTGATGTGATCCGAAGACGAGGCCTCTTTGCTAGCCGCCGTCTTCTTCCTCTTGAAGGGGTTGAAGTTCTTAGGCATGATTTCTTGAAATATATTAAAATCTACGAAATTGAAATAGAGAAGGAGGAGGTTATACCTTCTAAAATTTGAATATATGGAGGAGAACGAGATTCTATGCACGAATCCAAAATCTGGACTAAAAACTCTAAAAGATTTGAGAAAAATATGAAGAAGAAAATCTAGGGTTTAAAGCTCTCAGGCGTGGCTGCTGATGTGTTTTGAGAAGATGAAGGTGATGAATAAGAAGGGCCATATTCAAATCTAACTTAAAAGTAGCCGACACCAACCGAACTCGGGCCGAATTTGATGTGAATTCGCTTGGGATTCTGTTGAGGTATTTTTATGCAGAAAAAATATGTCACTTTGTATTGGTCAATTATTTTTTAATTATTTAATTCAAAGTTTAGTTATTTTAAATTTTAATTAATATAATTAATATTATTTATGAATTAAATTTTGTTACGCAGCAACTATTTCAGATTAGCTGTAGGGTACTGTCCTAACTAACGAAGATTCATCAGGGAATGCTTAAGTACCGTTTTGCTTTGACCTTGGTCGTCGTGATAGACAGACCCTTTTTATGCTTGTCTCGAAAATAGTTTTTGTATATTGAAAAATAATTAATAAAATAAAATCAATTAATATCATTGACATTTAAAATTCCTAATTTTCGACATAAATAATTGAAACGATCTTCCGTTGTGATTTTGTAAAGATGTCAGCCAATTGGTTCTCTGTGTCTGTATATTCAAGGTTTATATCTCATTTGTTTGATGGTCTCTAAGACATTGATGTCAAATCTTAATATGCTTAGCGCAAGAATGACATACAGGATTCTTAGTCAAATTAATAATGATAGTGTTGTCACAAAAAATGGGTATGTGTGAATACTGTAAACCAAAGTCTTCTAGGTTTGCTTCATCTACAAAATTTATGCACAATAACGTCCTGCGGCGATATACTCAGACTCAGTAGTTGATAATGTGCCAGAATTTTGCTTCTTGCTCAAACAAGAGAATAGAGCCATACCTAGGAAATGACACGTGCTGCTAGTACTTTTTCTATCTGCTTTGTATCCAGCAAAATCAGCATCCGAGTAACTAGTTAGGTCAAAGGACATGATTATGGGATACCATAAGCCGACAGAAGAAGTGCCTTTAAGGTATCGAAAGATACGCTTAACTGTGCACAAGTGCGATTCATTAGGATTAGCTTAAAAACGTGCACATAAGCAAACACTAAATATTATATCAGGATGACTAGCAGTTATATAAAGTAAACTACTAATCGTACCTCGATACTTGCATATGTCGACCGGTCTGCCTTGCTCATCAATATCAAGCTTGGTTGAAGTTGCCCTTGGAGTGCCAATCACTACACCAAAATAAGTGATTTGTAACGGTTATTACCGTGACGAAAAAATTTCGTCACGGTAATAACCGTTACAAATTGGGCGTGATAAATTTTTGTAACGGTTTTTGTCACGGTTTTAACCGTGACAAATGTTTACTTTTGTGACGGATTTTGTAACGGTTATAACCGTTACAAATAGTTTACTTTTGTAACGGTTATGAACGTTACAACAGTTATTTGAAGGTCATTTTTTCTCCTATAAATGTAACGGATATAACCGTGACAAAAACTTTCCTTTTTTTAAAAAAATGGCTATATTTACCATAATCCTATATACAACCTGCCTCACAATAAAAGTAATTTACTTTGCCTCCATCATAAATGGCAGTATTTGATATTCAATATGCTTCCAAAGAAAGATAAGTTACTAATGTAAATGATTGCCTTCCATAGGAAAATAACAATTGCATACACAAAATTCAGCATTAGACAAAAAACAATGACATCTTCCATTCAGGTAAAAGAAAAATGCAGCAAAGCTGCAAACTGCACAAATGGTATCAACTGGTACTAACAAAGAATTGCTCACCAAAGATTTGTTACAGTACACAAAATTAATGAAGGAAACTATAACATCTACCAACAACCATATAGTTCTCGTTTGATGACCCCGTCTGAAGCTGTAACCAGAACTTATCTACACACTGCTAGCCTCCCTCCTCGCCAACTTGACAGAGCATTTTAGTTCTTCACCGTTGTAAGAAACTCTTCATAGCCGATTTTTCTATCCTGCAGAATGAATAACAATTTTAATGTTGAAGAATTCAAATTTCCATGTTAGAAAATAAGAAAGAGCCTTACCTGATAAATTTCTGCACAAATCTCTTCTATCTTCCTAGCAGGAAAGCCATTTACCAGCTATACATTCTCTAACAGGTCGATAACAAATGTCGTTATCACATCTAAAAGAAGCCCCCCATCAGCTGTGACACTACTGCTACCCTCTGTAGTGATAATAGGATATGGAAAGGCTTCTTCTAGTGCTTCATTTGTATCACCTTGTATGGCAAATCTGATATTAGGCACGTTCCAATCTTGTAGCCTGTTGAACCATACCCTGCTAGTGTCCAGGAGAGCTGTTTTATCTTCTTCCATATCATCTACTACAATGACTGCCCCCAGAATGTCATTGTCCGGTATATCTCTTTTCTTTTAAAAAAGAAGGAAAAAAGAATATTTTATTATATTATATTATAACTGAAATAAAATTGAATCAATTATTAAAAATTATTTACCAACGGATAAGCAGGATTGTTCACTTCAACTATGGTAATTCTGCATAGTTTTTCGTCACATTCTGTATTTATGCCCGAGAACTGTAAAATAAATACTTTATTACTTTAGTAAAAATAAACATATTACTTAATTAAACACGATAAAGATATAATACCTGGATATGATGCCTAAAGAGAAAGAACTCTTGGCCTCTTTTAGGCCTGTACCTCCCGAGGTCGTTATCAATATAGTACTTCTGGATCATGGCCGTCTTCCCAGTCTTAGGTTGGCCAACCACCAGAATAGTTATGTTGATTTCTTCATTACTCATTTCCGGGCTGACCTTGTACAGTTTTACTTTTACCATCGGCTGTTCCTTGGGTTTTTTCTTCCGAGAACTAATTTGTTTAGTTGTGCCACGTTCCTTCCTCTTCGAATTAGAAGTATCCTCTATGACTCCTTTTCCTTTAGCACTAGAAGTGCCCTGCAGAACTACCTGCAGCTGTTAAAAAGTAGATACGTTCAGTTTAAAAACGATTATCATCGTAACCATGACAATCCTTATTGTTATAAAAAACAAATTAAATGAACAGTATACCACCCGCTGTATTTTCCCAACCTACCTTCATCATAATTAATTAACTGTTTCTTCTTAACTCCTTCGTTACCCGGCCCAATCTACCCTTAACTCGAAACCAAAATTTAGCATTGAATAAAATTCAGCATTGAACAATGCGATATCCGAGTAATTTAGTCCCAATTCCCTTTTAAGGCATATGGGCCCAATCCGATATCGTATCTCATGGGTCAACTCCGGTTCGGGTCACACCGCAAGTAGCAGGGGTGTGGTATAGCGTTTCTAAAAGTTACCTGTCAAAAAATGTATGGCACAAGGAAGAACTCCATATGGCATTTCTCTTGAATGAAGCAGACTTCGCATGCTGCCCATACCAAACACCTCTCCTGCAGCAAGGAACATACATATATATATGTTAGCGCACTAAAATTGTTACTAATAGTTGCATGCAAACCAACCGGTAAGGATGACTACTATTTCATTTAATTTCAAAACTACTAAGAATTAACACTGTAAATACTTAAAATTATGCTTAAATGTAAAATATTGTTTAAAATAGTAATAATTGATTGTTTTTCAATACCAAAAAATCCGATACTCCGATCCGAAACTGCTGATACTACTGATGATACTCATATACCGATTCCCATGCTGGGTCCCGAGGATATAAGATGAAGGACAGACGAGGAGTTTGAATACCCGTGCATTTGCATGCCTATATAATATGGAATGGCAATGGAATAAGGTATTCAAACTAAACTATATCAATTTCTTGATTCAAAAATTATTTGAAGAACTATATATTTAAATAAACATCAAGTCTCGTGCTCTAGATGGTCAAAACCATGAAATGTTCTTGAACTATCAAGAAAATTAAGTAGCAGTACAAGAGTGACAAATTAAAGAACCATTCTAGTTCTATAAGTTAATCTACAAAAAAAAAACGATTTCTTGATAACAAGAGTATATGTTCGGAAATACCCTAAGAATTTCATAGTGCCTATACCACATGTAAGAAATGCCACAGAAAGACAAGTGCCCAGCTAAATTAGCTTCAAAGGCATTGTAGCTGCTACGAACTCTGTCAGATTGATCTTTTCATCGCCGTCCATCTTTTCATCGCCGTCCATATCTATGGTAGACTCACAATGGCCATGGACTCCCTATCAATTATTGACACTTTAACAATATTTGTGGACATTCGAGGCTCATCCAGTGTTGAACTTTGATTTTAATATATGAGACGAACTTTAAAAATAGTGCCCTCAAAGCTATAATTTGTGGTATTTTTCTCATATATAGCCTCGTACTGCAAGTTTGTAATCTAATATATTATAGATATATGTACAATTGTACATTAATGTATCTCCAAAAGAAACATAACAAATAAAAGCCTATAGAAAGAAATCAACCATCTAAAGTATTGAATTTGAATTTGGAACATATAGACGAGTAATTATATATGCAATAGACGTGTAAACTTGAACATATGACCAAATATGCAAATATGGTAATCGGTGAGAAAAAGAAACTGACGAGGTTTTCTTACCGGACTCCATCAAAATGGAGTTGGATATGTAGCATGACAACTCCATAAACGAACTGACGAGGTTTTCTTACCGGCTGTCAACATGATGTCAATCTCTTTATTGGTGTCAATTTACTAGCCAAAGTAGCTAGAAGCGAGAGGGTCTTGCCAAAAGTGATATAAAGGCCAATTGCCATGTAGGTAAACCTACATTTTAGGTCATGCAGCCAAGGAGAACCCTCAATGTTCTCCTAGACTATAAAAGTGTGTAACAATGAAGTAAGATGATAGAATTTTGTAACAGTAAACTTCCTTCATCTATATGGCACATTAAACCAAAGAGCAAAAGGAATGGAGCTTCCATATATCTCAAAATTTAATATATGAGGAGAATGTATGATCGAAAGTACCTAAATGAAATTCAACAACGCTACAATATGAGCTGTGCTATCTAGGTCCATCACTTTTACCTAGATTGATACAGTACAGAATTCTCGTGTACTACATGTAAAAGATGAGCTGTATCAATCACACAATGATAGGAATAAAGATGAGAGTACTACATGTAAAAGTATACCTAACTGGTCAACTGAAGGCTATGTAAAAATAATTTGTTTCTTTTCAACATTTCACGAGAAAGGAGCATTTTCCCTTTTTTTTAGCGGTTTCATCAAGAAATGTCACAAAATGTAAATTAACAATTACAACAACGGCAGAATGTTCCTAAGAAAACGTAAACGTAAAGGGGTTTCACAAAATTTACCTCAAAAAAATCAAATAAGCTCAAATTAAAATAACATGAATGAGCTTTTGCAGAAATTGGATAGACAGTTACCAGATATAATCCCTACTAGTAGTATAAGGTATTGCTTAGGAACTTTAATAAAAGTAAACAGAGATAAGAGACCAAATGTCACAAGTAACATTCTACATAAGTATTTAGAATGAGAATCCAGTAGCAAGCAAGTTTAACCATTTCAAATCAATGGTGGAAGTATTGCAGGATCAGTTCTTTGTTGCCAATAGTGCAACCTAGAATAACATGAGCGTAAATACATAGAAAAGTATAAGCATACAAGAAAGGAAAAAATGCCGATGTGCCGCATAAAAGAGACCACAAATATGTAATTGAAATTTGTACCTGCATTTGTTGCATTACTGATAAATCAAACATCCACAGTCCAAGACGTGATGCTGCAACTCCAGCCATTAGCATCCACGCTGATGTCATGCTGCTTTGAACCCAGATGGAACCAACACATACTAATAAGAAGCACCACTGCATAAGAGCATACAAATCAATCACAGTTTCCTCTATCAAAAAGTGGTAATGCAAAAAGTCTTAATAACATGGTAGTGATCGTTTGTCATGATAATCATATATTGTTCCGACTATTCAGGTCTAGTATACTTGATGTGTTCTAGCAGATTAGATCCCAACCCACTCATTTAAGGGAGTAGGGTGCAATCAGCTGGAACAGCCAAATCATGATACGGATTTATTGTCTTAAAAGTTACATGACACACACCATGGTCATAAGAAACTAATAGAATGAAAAACAAAGAATACTTCTCTATAGGAATGGGTGGAAAGGATGGCCCATTTAGACAAGACACAGAGAATCAGATGTTAACCTGGTTCAGAAGGAATTCAAGTTGACTCACTAAATCAGCAGGTCTAGTTCTTCAGAATGATATACAGACATGCAACTTCTTAAGAAAATACATTGTGTGGATATATAGTTCCACAGTACCAGAAGTTTAAAGATGAGAGTGATACCGACCTCCACATCAATGTCAGTTATGTCATTATGTTTATGCGCTTGATTATGTATGTTATTACTTTCTTTTGTTTATTTCAGAAACAATTTCTTTTGTCATTTAAAAACAATGTGTTGTAGAGTCTACTTTCTATTCAATTGCAGAGATTGCGGAGTCGAGAGAAATTGTTGCGTGAAAGAGAAGATTGTTGCAGTAAATTATTGGAAATATCAAAAAAAAAAAAATTCTTTTTCGAAAATTCAGTTCATTTTTTTATTAACCTATCCGATTAGCTTATGTTAGTTAAAAAAACAGCAATCCCTTTGCCAAACCCAGTTGCATTGACAACAACACTATGCTATTGGAAACTATGCTATTGACAATAATACTATGCATCAAACATATCCTACTTATATAGAGAAGAGAAGTTGTTTACCGTATCGAGGGCCAACGCCTTGGCATCTAGCCGAGAAGTCGAGTCTCCTTGACAGTCATCTCTCCCATGTGTACATCATACTGGCTAATGTGTGTTGCAGTTTTTCTGGGGCACAAACTCATTCAGTTTGTATCCGTTGTATGTAACTTCTCCTTTGGTCTGCATTTAGCAACCACATATACATATAGTACAACCAACTCAGGTGAACAAACATGTCATACTAGTTTTAATGTATATCAAACTTTCAAATTCTGCTCTAGTTTCCCAGCTAAAGCAAGCAACAGTGTTGTCTTTCCAGATGATGGAGGGCCCAATAAAAGTGCCATCCTGAGAAAAGAAAGTAACAATGTTTTATGAAGTATGTGATAAAAGAATTTTTGAGAAGAAAATGTAACTCTACCGAGAGCACCTCAGCTAATAAATACCCTGTTCAAGCTACTTGCAAATGTAGTGACAACCAAAACAGCTGCTCGCATAGTAAAATAAAGCTCAGGTTCAAATCTCATTTGTAGTACTCAAGATTTAGATAGGTGGCAGACAAAGTCTTTTAATTTGTAGACAATGCAATATATAGCATAATAGCTATTGTAGATTGAACTAATTCATTAATTTAAACTGACAAGCTCATAGCCAAGGTTCAGAGTATCGGGATCGACGGTATCCACTGAAGACAAGTTATAAAAATTTTACGAATTTACGAATTACATAATAAATTTCGAAGCATTTGCCATTAATTCTTGAGAAAAAAGTGCAGGATTGTCATTTCTTTCTTGCCTATCTGTTAGTTAAAGAAAGCTAGAAAGATAAAATTTTAGTAAATATTTGTTAGAAAAATAATATTGGAACCAATGGAATTGAGAGCCAGAGCACACTACCCTGAGACACCATCGGCAATGGCCAGAACTCCACCATTGTAGTTGTCGACCAAAAAGGCGTCTTCGCCACCTTTGTCAACCTATTGATAATGAAGACCACAAGTTAGAAAATGCATTCATGAGATGATGTGATAATTTCGTTTGAGGGTAGTCATCAAGCAGTATAACAACAAACAAATATGTTTTCACTTAACTGATATGATAAGACAAACTATATGTTAAGAACTACCTTTGCCGGGTGTGGGATGAGATGAGTCCCGACACATATAGACATACCAGACCTAGAACCATGGAAAATGCAGTCAATCAATCATGTAGTTCCATTTAGAAATTTTACTCTTCCTTTAAGTAAAAGTTATAGCCCTTGCCACAACCAACAGAATATGTATATATATATATATATATATATATATATATATATATATATATATATATATATATATATATATATATATATATATATATATATATATATATATATATATAAGCATTGACATGAAAAGTCTGAATATATGGATAAGATAAATATATATGTAACAATAAGAAATCGAAGGGGAAGTCCCGACAACAGGAGTCTTCGCCGAACTGGCTGCCAGTTCGGTTGAAGGCAATGTCGAGCTCTGCGGAGGATCTGAGGAAGTCCAAATTTGCACCTCCAAGTGTGTTCCGTCCAGAACAAGAGGCGAATGCGAGCTTCTGTGCTTGTATTAGTCCTCTCCGTTGTAGACGAAGTCGTTCTCTTGTGCTTTCTCATATGTCTGCTGATGTTCTGTTGTCGAAGGCACAGGCACATGAAGCAGACTTCATCAAGGGACTACTATATGGAAGATATGCATAAATTTACGAGAGTCTCTTATACTGAACTGTACAATGCAATCGATGGATTTTCTTCCTCGAGCCTGATCAGAGTCTGAAACTTCGGGTCTATTTATAGAGCAACGGCTGGAGAATCCCAATGTTACCAACATAATGACCAAAACTCTGTTCACATATTTAAACTAGTTTCATAGTCGGGAGACTCAACACTAAAAAAAATTGGTAAGTATGTTCAACCATATAGTGTCTGGCATGTACTTGATAAGACACTTACACTCTAAAGTATACTAGGACACATTAAAATCAATAACAGAAGATGTGTTCATATATATCCAACTAACAAATCCTTTCAACTTCAGAATATGAATGGGAAGGCAAGCAACGGTTCAGGGAGATGTCTACAGCTACGGAGTAATTTCGGTCCTTGACATGAAAAGCCTGAATATATAGATACAATTTTTAAGACGAGAGATAAATATATATGTAACAATAAGAATTCAAATGTTATTCGTTTACTTGAACAATAACTTGCATAAGTATAGCGAATGCTTGATAAGAAGCTTGTTAGGCGAAATAGAGCACATAATTCAGAGAAGTATTCATTATTCTATTTTTTAACAATGGCAAAGATTAAACAGATTGCTATGACAGAAAATGCATAAGTACAATAAAAAGAAATGTGATAATCCCTTTATATAATTAACAATCAATTATTTACTTGTCATACCTCCTACCACAAGGAAGCAGAAGTAATAGAAGACAAATTTATTACTGAATATAGGAAATGAAATGATATTCTTTGTTGCCAACTTCATCCGCAATCACAAAGTCAAAAAACTAAGAACATCATAAAATGTTGTGATTTAGCAGTCATAAAAAATATTCCATTCATATCGAATAAAGATTTTAAAATAGAGAAGCACCAAATATCTAAGAATAGATTTTACCATTCTTGGGTGACTCAAAACCTTTCTTCTCCATGGCCTCGTACTTGACGCTCTCATCAAAAGCGAATTTTAGGATTTGGATCCAGAGGAGAGTAAGAGTGCGAGGGAGGCCTGGATCGGGATGGCTGAGATGTGAGGAGAGACATGATTAGGATGGGAACGAGAGAACCAAAAATGAGAATAGATTTTACCAATGGCGGAGCGGATCTACCCCTCGGCCAAACCGAACCCCCATCCCCCCACATGGTGGCGCTGCCGACGGCCGCTCACCAAGAAGCGTCACCGCCGCAGCAGCAGCAGGCGCCGTCCTCCTCATAGCCGCCGTCCTCCTCCGCCGCGGAGTGGTGATGGCACCGGTGATGGTGGTGGTGGGGGAGGCCTGGATCGGGATGGCTAGGATGTGAGGGTAGTGGGGGAGTGAGGAGAGATAATTAGGGTATGGAAAAGTAACTGAGAAATAATGAGGGATGTGAAATTTAGAAGGGGGAAGTTGAAATTTTTGTAACATTTTTTTTCTTCCATGTCACGTTTATTGCTGTTACAATAAATAAACAAAATAATAAATGTGAAAATTTTATTTTAGTAACACTTATTTAATTATTGTAACGGTTATTATCGTAACAACTTTGTAACGGTAATAACCGTTACAAATTGGAAAAAAAGTGTTACAAATTGACTGTTTTGGTGTAGTGAATAGGTTTGATGGTTTCCAGATTGGACTTCTTTAGTAAGTCATTTGTGTACTTGGCTTGATTAATGAACGCCCCATTGTTGGTTTGTTTGATTTGCAATCCAAGGAAGAATTTAATTTTTTCCATCATGCTCATCTCAAACTCATTCTGTATACACTTTAAAAAATTCTTGACAAAGAGACTCATCATTAGATCCAAAGATAATATCATCAATATAAATCAGAATTAAAAGAATATTTCCTTTCAAAGAGTTTATAAACAATGTAGTGTCAAATTTCGCTTTTGTAAAACCGTTATCAAGTAGAAAAGAAGTTAAATGATCGTACCAAGCACGAGGAGCTTATTTCAGACCATATAAGACTTTTTTCAACTTGAAAACATAGTCAAGATTTTTGAAATCAGTAAATCCTGGAGGTTGAGCTACATAAACTTTTTCTTCTATAAAATTATTAAGAAATGCACTTTTAACGTCCATTTGAAAAAGCAAAAAGCTTAAAATTATGAAAATATGCAAATGTACATAACAAGTGAATGGATTCTAATCTCGCAACTGGGGCATAGGTTTCATCGTAGTCAATAACTTCCTCTTGGTTGTATCCTTGAGCTATGAGTCGGACCTTGTTACGAGTAAATAAACCATTCTTATTGAGTTTATTTCGGAATACCCAGCGGATGCCAATGACCGGATGATCACTAGGCATGGGAACAAGTTCCCAAACTTGATTTCAAATTGGTTTAATTTCTCTTACATAGCATCTAACCAAAAAATATCGCTACATGCTTCTTCAATAGTTTTGGGTTCTAGCTGTCAAATAAATGCAACACAAGAAACTATATCTCTGTTAGAGGAACGAGTACTTACACCCCTGATAATCTCACCTATTACAAGTTCTTGGGATGGTCAGCCATAAACTTCATTCTTTTTGGCAGACTCTCAAGGTAGCTGGTTCCAGCTTCTAGTTCTGTACGTGCTCTGCTTGGTGGATCAGCAGGTGCTGCACTTGAAGGTTATACAGATGCTATGCTTGGTGTACTGATGTCTTCATCATTATCGTCGATTGTCTGTTGATTCAATTCGTCAAAGGTAACGTACATTGACTCTTCGATGATCATGGTCCTTTTATTGAAGACTCGGTACCCTTCGCTTTTGATTGCATAACCTAAAAATATACCTTTATGGGCCTTTTCGTCAAACTTTCCTAAAATATCTTTAGTATTAAGAATAAAGCATTTGCAACAAAAAAATTTGAAGTAAGAAACTGAGCGTGTTCTATCAAACCATAACTCATAGGGAGTCTTATTTGATTTAGGTTGAATTAGAATCCTATTGAGAACACAACAAGCTGTATTGACAGCTTCAGCCCAAAAGTATTGAGGTAGACTAAACTCGTTCAACATAACTCTAGCCATTTCAGAAAAGTCATGTTCTTACGTTCCACAACTCTATTTGTTGTGGAGTCCTAGGTTAGGAGAACTCATGCATATAACCGTGTATGTCACAAAATTGTTCAAACTCTACATTCTTAATTCGACGCCATGATCAAATCAAATACGAGTGATCATGAATCCTTTTTTTATTTTAAACTTTCTTGCAAAAGGAGACGAATTCAGACAATGCATCATTTTTGCGTGCAAAAAAATATGCCCAAGTGTATTTAGAGAAATCGTCTACTATTACAAATGCATATAACTTACCACATAGGCTATCAATTCTACTAGGTCCAAATAAATCCATATACAGTAATTGTAGAGGTCTAGTGGTACTTACAGTGTTCTTGGACTTAAAAGTGGATCGGATAGCTTTGTTCTATTTCCATTCACTACATACCGTATCCTTCTTGAAGGTGATGTCCGATAAGCCTTGTACCAACTTTTCTGTGGATATTCTTAAAATTGTGTTCATATTTGCATGACCGAGTCTCATATGCCAAAGTTGACTCTCATCATTCTTGGCGATTAAGCATCTACCTACTTTGTTAGACTCTTCCAACAAATAGAAAATATATATATTGTTTTTCCTAATATCTTCAAAGATAGTACTACCAATTGAGCTATCAACTATAGTACATTTTCCTTTGACAAAGTTAATACCATAACCATGGTTAGCTAAATGGCTTATGCTAAGTAGATTATGTTTTAACTCAGTTGCTAGACATATATCTTTAATTATAGGATAGAAAGCCTTACCAATGTTGTCGATACCTATTATATACCCTTTAAGATTATTACCAAAGGAGACATATCCTTCTTTTTCTTCAACAGTATTGCGAATAATGAAGCATCACCGGTCATGTACCGTGAGCAATCGCTGTCGAGGATCCACTTGCTTCTAGCATGCATAGGATGTTCCATCTACAAGAGAATTTGTAGGTAAAACTTTTGGTACCAAATTTTTGTAGGGTCCTAAAATGTTAGTCTTTGGTATCCATGCACATAATTGCAAATCAACTAGCTTTCTTATTCTACATGCAGGAGAGATATGACCAATGGTGCCACAATAATGACATCTAGCATGTTGAGTGTTAGATGTAGTGTGTTTTGCATGATTTGTAGGTCTTGATTTTCTAGTTGGATATTTATAATAGAATGCATGCCTATTAGTCTTCTTGGGCAAAGGTTTGGTTGGGTTTGGTCTGACAGTGTTAGGTTTGACAATGTTTCGATGTTTTAATAAGTGACACATGTTAGGTTAGGAAGCAGCAACCTCAGGCTATTTTTCTAATCTAATTTTCAACTTTTTGGAAGTGTCATACAGTGTATTATAGTCAGTAGTGAGTGCATCATTTCTGACTAGTGCTTGCTGAAGATTTTTCTTCTCTTTGAGTAGGTTTTCCTCTAGTTTGGTAATGGTCTTGTCTTTCTCTTTGGATAGCCTTGTGGTCTCGTGTAATTGCAACTTGATAGTAGATAGCTTACCTACCTTACTAGTATTGTCATTACTTCTAACCTCAGCTAGTAGGTCGGTAAGTCTTCCTATTTCACCTTTGTACCCTTTGAGTACCTTCTTAGAGTTTTGGAATTTGCTACACAGTTTTTTATAGTCACCTAAGAGGTCATTAAAGGCTTCACCTAACTGTTCAAAGGTAAAATCATCATATGTATCAAACATGGGGTTAGTGTTTACCTGATCATATGCCATTAAGGATACATTTGCAGCATCGTCTGATTGTTCATCTTCTAAGTCGATGGCTTCACTTTCATGCCATATGCTTGTGTTGGCATGCCTTCTGGATGTTGATTTCTTCATGTAACCCTTTTCATACTTGTTGCTTTTTTGTTTGATGATGATGCTGTCAGACAATCCTTCTTGATATGTTCTTTCTTCTTGCAACTATAGAAGATTAGATCTTCTTTATTGTTGCTATTGTTGTTGTTGTGTTCTTTTGTTCTTCTATTGAATTTTATGAACTTCTTGAACTTTCTTACTATGAGAGGTTGATCTTCAGAGTCAGAGTCACTGTTGTCAAAATCATCTTCGACAGATCTTCTGTGTTGAGCTTTGAGAGCAATCGACTTCTCCTTTGGTGCAACTTCTTCAAAATCTTGAAGTTCCAGCTCGTGAGTGAGTAGCTTACCCATGAGTGTTTTAAGAGACATAGTAGTGTGGTCGTTTCCTTCAATAACTGCAGTAGCCTTTGGAATCCAGTTCTTCGTAAGAGCTAATAGAAGTTTGTGAATCTTCTCATGGTTATTGTATTCCTTGCCTAGAGAAGACATAGGATTTACAATATCCAGAAATCTTGTAAATATCTGAGTGACGAATTCATTTGGCTTCATCTTGGTCGCCTAATACTCCTGAGTAAGTCGACTGATCTTTGACTCCTTGACTTAAGTCGTGCCTTCATGAGTAACTTCAAAATATTTTCACACTTTATTTGATATTATTCATGTAGATACCCTGTTATATTCAGTCCTATCTAAGGCACAAAACAAAGCGTTAATAGCACGAGCGTCAAGATTGGCCTGTTTCTTTTCAGCTTCAGTATACATGTCATGGGGTTTCTCAACCAACTCACCATCAACAAGAATACGTGAAGGCTTTTTATAGCCATCATTCGCAATAGACCATAAGTCAAAATCTAGAGATTTCAAGAAGAAACTCATGCATGTTTTCCAGTATTTGTAATTTGTACCATCAAACAGTGGGGGTCTGTTTAGGGCCTGGCCTTCACTTGTGAATTTCACAGTTGCCATATGTGATATAGTGATCTATGTAACAGCAGTATTGATAAGAAAATAATAACAGTGTTACCTCGTTTTACCTGTATAACCCACTCTGATACTAATTATAGGAACAAAATGTAAAGCACTATACTCTAGATGGGGGGTCAATAGAGTAAGCAGCAAAAATTTAGCTATTAAAAATGTTAGTAGCAAGATCACAGAATATATATATATATATATATATATATATAATATATATATATCACAGATATGTAAATAAAAAGTAGAGAGAAGAGAGCAAACACAAACACAAGGATGTATACTGGTTTTCCTCTTATGAGGACTAGTCCAGTCGGAAGAACTCTAGCTTCCAGTTGAAATCCACTATAAAAAAATACAGCAAGTTTTTATCCGAAGTCCTTGCAACTTCTACAACACGAGCTTTGACCTGAAGTACTCGATCAACTCCAATTGTGAAGTATCTTTCTTCAATCAAGTCTCTGATTACAATCACTCTAAAACTTCTATATGTATATATATATGTATACTTCTATATATGTATGTATATATATATACATATATATATCACAAATATGTAAATAAAAAGTAGAGAGAAGAGAGCAAACATAAACACAAGGATGTATACTGATTTTCCTCTTATGAGGACTAGTCCAGTCGGAAGAACTCTAGCTTCCAGTTGAAATCCACTATAAAAAAATACAGCAAGTTTTTATCCGAAGTCCTTGCAACTTCTACAACACGAGCTTTGATCTAAAGTACTCGATCAACTCCAATTGTGAAGTATATTTTTTCAATCAAGTCTCTGATTACAATCACTCTAAAACTTCTAGACGATACCGCACTGTCAAATCAACTAGAGGATTGTAACTGGCTTGGAATTTGAAAATGAATAGCTTAGAACACTTTAGAAGAACGTATTAAGCTTAGAGAGAAAAGAAGAGAGAGGTGTGTTAAAAATGAGGAAAATTCTTATCTATTTATAGGTTTTCCAAAGGAAGAATTCGGGCAGAATTCGAGCAGAATTATAACATAATTCTTTGAGAGAATCTCGGCAAATAGCCGTTGCATCCGTAACTGCGGGATGGCAAAGTTTAAAATCCAACGGACACCAACCGAACTCGGGGCAAATTCAGTCCAAACTCGCCCTGAATTGTCTTGGTGTCCAGAGTTTGATTTTTATGGTTTTTGTAAATCGAATTTTGAGCTTTTTGAAAAGTTAAGCAGTTTACGAGCTTTTTGTAAACGGGCTATTTTCAAAACAAGGATATTTTAAAAACATTTTGGGATAGCCTATTTTCCAATATGACTCGATGTACATCATATTTCTAGACTCAATAAATAATAAAAATTACATTGATAAGAAAATACAGACTCAATGGCAAACTGGCTTCTGGTCTTGAACGTTAGTTATCAGCAATTGTCCAAGTAGCCTTATATCGAGACAGGGTTAGATCAATTATTAAAATCAGGTTTGACCATAACCAATGGGCCAACATAATTCGTGAGCCCTAGTTCTGCTATGAAGGGTTAGAACACGTCATAGATCTGTTAAACTTCCATCGATCTGTACGCACACCAAACTAGGGGTCCTGGGAATCCCTAGTTCCATCAATGTATTAGTTTATCAGGTCATGTCAAGTAACACTAGCAATTTCAATTAAATAATCCTGTAACCTAACACAAAGTCAAACCATAAATCTATCATGTCTTGGACTTTGTCTCATGATCGGGTCAGTACCATAGGACCATCGTGTCTCGAGTAACATGATAATCAATGCAACGCTATCCAATTTCCACGTATAGACATTGACACCCGAATATGCTCGCACGTGAAGTATCAACAAGTCCCTATGTAAACAGTAATCATAAACTAAACTAAATTTGAAGCAAGAATGTAACTGAAATAAAATACAATAAGAATAATAATGGCAAGGTACACTTGCCTGAGTCCTGAGCAGTGGTATGGCTATGATCAAGTAAAGTCCTAGGAAGTGCGTGAACGTCTCTGGATGCTGTAAAAATGTCACATAAGATTTTAGAATAAGAAAAATAACTATAAATGGTTATCCACATGTCCAAATCTAGACACAGGGCAATTTGGTAACCTTAAGTTAAAACAGGGTCCAAAGGTGGCCCGCGTCACACCGAACAACGTATCGGGGTCAAGTACCTCAGAATTTCACAAACTTGGTGTCTGCTATCCAGTTTGATGCCACGAAACCAACGATACTCTCAGAATTGGGTTTCGACATCTCGTTGACAAAATCGCCCGTTGAGGCGGACCATGGGGCCTACAAAACGGTGTTCCGGTCAACAGTCTCAGATTCACACTAAACTTCGGTCACAGGACCAGCATCATGTGATGAGTCTAATGGCATAAGTTTCGTCTCGTTATGATGTGTAAAAAAAAAGTAATTGCAAATTTATGATAAGTCAGATATGAGACATTTTCTGACGGATACGCGTTGATTGCGGTGCGCACATACATCGGAATTGAGTTCTGTCAAATCCCACACGTCCACGTTTACTGTCCATTCCTTTTGGTATAGGTTTCGTGCGACGAGGTGGGCCCATTTGACGAAACATATCCCATATCTGGTTTTTTGAATTATTAAAAACTGATCTTAATGTTTCGTAACTTTGATTCCAATTATCTTTCAATCTAAACAATCTAAAACTAAACTGTTTGAAGGGGGAATATCTCAGTTAGGTGGTGAACATACTGGATAAAATGGTGTGTCAATTGAATAAGAGAGGAAGCAGAAATCGAATCACAAAGTAGGCTTCATAATCCCGATTTTGTTGTACACAGTTTCGTCGTCGGTAACGTGTGGTGCACAGAGGTGACACGTAGTGGCGGTTCATCGCAGATGAAGTATGGTCGGTCGCGTGGCTGTCTGGCGGCGTCAGCATATCAGTGGTCGATCGCGGACAGACAATGCGTCGTCGGGTCGCGGACGCTGTTGGCGGGCAACCAGGCGGCTCGGCTGTAACTCTCCAGAACCAGAATAATGGAGAGCGGGGGCATGCATAGCCAGCTACGTATAATGAAATGGAATCCACCTCACTATACGGTCATGGCTGTCTAGATATATGAGGGTTTAACTACAATCCATCAGTCTCCTATGGTCAATAACAAGCCTAAATGTCTTAATCTCAACCAATCAAGTAAAGTTACAAGATGTAAGATCACTAAATATACAATAGTAAGGCGTCCCCAACATTACATATTCAGCTGATCATGAAACTAGTCGTTACAAAATATGAGGACTAGCAAGAGTTTAGTCATACATGATCAACCCTAGGATCTGTCAATCATGTTACAGCCCGTAGGCAGACAATAATAAGGTATGCAATACGAGCTAACAGGTGCTCGCCGGCTAAACGCCTCAAAATAAAAATTTTACAATAGAGTAAGAGAGCCAAAAATAAACCCACTCGTTGCCCTGGTTACGCTTGGTGGTCACCATCGGGCTGGAAGGTCGGTAGATCTTCTGGAGCTGCTCCGAAATATGGCCATACAAAACCAGCTGGGTCAGATCCCAGAAAGAGCAAGTGCCACAAAGGAGGCTTCACTTAGGAACTAAAACCAGCAATTAGCACAAGAATATAATTACATAATAAAAGACAGTAATTAAGGAAAAACATGAAAGGTGATATACGATGAGATAACCATGGGACTATTCAGATATCCAGGTTACAACCCGTAAACCAAACAAGGACCGGGGTTGTAACCCTTCATCTGAACGAAACTTGGTTTCTCACCATTTATCGATAAGGTAACACAAGCAATCTGGTCATATAACAATCTTGTGCGGGATCAAGACAAGACTAGACTGATTGAACTCCATCCAATATTTCACGGCCAAGCAATAAGTACGGCTTAATACTTTAACTAACTAGGGTTATCATAGGCCTAGTTACTAGCAAGATGCAGCAAGATTCTTCTGCAGCCACAAGCCCTGCAGACCATCCAGGTTATCCAGGTCGAATATTAGTACAATAAGGGTGCAACATATGACAGTGTGCTAAAAATGTGCCCTACTCGTCGGCAGGCTACAAATCCATAAGTGCGCCTAGGTAACGGGATTGCCTGTAGCTGGAAGATCTCTTCATGACTATTGGACTATTCTAGTTATTATCCTTAGTCCATTTACAGTAGGTACCCCTGGCCGTGGTACTCAGGAATCCCTGTCCTAGACATTATGCAAGACAAAACTGGTTTATTTGTACAAGCACAATCATCTACGGTGTCCAGGTCATTCATTCTTGCCATGTCAAGCTAGCCGTCGCAACATCATATCGAGATATATCATGTCAGGTTTATCATGTCAAGTTTATTTGTCAGGAGTGCGCCACATCGGGCCACTATCATGTCATGTCATGTTCACTGTCAGGAGTGCGCCACGCCGGGCCACTATCATGTCATATCATTTGTCAAAAGTGCACCACAACGGGTCACCATCGTATCAGGGAACACAATTAAAATTAAGGTGGCACACGCATACATGTGATAATTAAATATTAGCAGGGACAAGGGCCGTGGAGGACTCTTGCGGCTCAGGAAAAATTTGTCAAGCAATTTATTTAAATGGCCATGGGCTCAAAACAGGTTGCATGCAATTATTTAATACTAATGTCTAAGGCCATGCGGCTCACTTGGCCATATGCGACTGAGCAATTGGCAATGGCCATATGCGGCTACAAGTGTTTCTAGCAAAGCTATGCGGCCAGTAACAATTAAATATAAGCACGCAAAGCTGATGCATGCGGCCAACTTATTAATAGTAGCCATGCAATAATTAAATGGCCAACTAATGGCCAAGCTATTACTTAAATATACAAGCATGCAACAAGCATGCATTGTAGGCAAATGAAATTTCTTATATAAGCAAAATGCAAGCAACTTGATCAATTCCATGCGGCCCATTTAATCAAATCCATGCGGCCAATGCTGATCACATGCGGCCACAAATATTGAATTGTGGCCAAGTATTTAAAAGTGCATGCGGCTCCAACACTAAAAGTGCATGCGGCTCCAGCACTTATTAGTGCATGCGGCTCCAGCACTATATTTCCATATGCGGCCTGGTGATATTCCATGCGGCCAACTTATACTACCATATGCGGCCAACATATTCTACCATATGTGGCTCATAAATGTATTAGCATATGCGGCTACCATTTAATGCTAATGCCAAGGCAATAATTTAATGGCCAAAGCAATAAATTAGTGGCCAAAGCATGCATATGCGGCTACCATTTAATGCTAATGCCATGCAATTTAATGCAAGCAAGCACCTGCTTGCAATGCATGCATTTGTAGGTCCTAAAAAATCAAGTTGCACCTATCAACAAAGTCAGAAAAACAAGAAATACAACTTTCAAATGAACTGCGCAGACATCAGATTGCGCATTCTTCAGATTGCGTATACTGGATTGCGCACACTCTCAACTGTGCAAGTTGACGTGGCAAAAGTCATCATTACCTGACACAATCAAATCTTTCTGACAGCTGACAGCACGAAGAACGAGGAGACTGTTCGTTTATTGTGCCGCACAACGCTCGAGGACGGCTGACAGCTGGCAGCGCGATCCATTTCCTGCGCAGTCTAAGCCTGCACAAACCGAAGTCTGCGCAGTCCAGGTTGGCGCAATCCAATATCAGTGCAATTCAAATTGCGCGCTCTATCAACATAACTGATAAAGTACACGTGGCATTCATGCCATCAATTGCTGATTATGTGGCAACTGTTTATGCACGATCATGCGCATTTCAATCAAATGATGCCATGTGTCCAAGGCAGTTGGCCCATGATCTAATAACTGCTTGCGCAGTTCATTGTTGCGTAATCTAATTGTTGCGCAATCCATCATGCGCAGTCCAGAATAACTGAAAGTTAGTTATTTCCAGAACTCTATAAATAGAGTTTCAAGTCTCCATTCAAGGGGATCAAGGATCAAGGATCAAGTATCAAGCATCAGAAATCTGATATCAGAGAGTCCATGAGTTCTTGCCCAAGTGCTGCTGCATTCTTCCGAGGCTTTTGCCTTCAACATCCGAGGCTTTTGCCTTCAGTTTCCAGAGTTGTCTTCAACTTCAAAGGCTCCGTCTTGAAAAGTTCATATCGTCCAAAGGATAAAGCAATCGTCTTCTAGATTGGATTTCTACAGTTGTAATTTTCCCAGAATTCTTGTAGTCTTATTACAAAGTTTGTATCAATAAAGTTTCACACTTTTTATTTTTATAAACAAAATGGCGACTCTGCTGGGGAAAACTTTCTCCTCCGACGAGGAAGTAGCAACTCAATGTGACGTAGCGTCTATCAGGAAGACGCAGAAGACACTGGTTGTTAAAGTCAACCAGACAGCCTATGAGGCGATGCTCAACTCCAAAACCACTCTCCGCACTGCAGCCACTTATGCCAAGAGCAAAGTGCGCTCAGTATGGGTCTCCAAGACTGCTGCACAATCTGGCAGTTTTGCCACCAAGGATGCTGCACACTCTGTTGCACAGTCTGCTAATCAGACTAATGTGCAGTCTGCCTCAACCAATGTTGTACAGTCTGTCTCAACTATTGCTGCACAATCTGTTTCAGCCACTGCTGCACAATCTGTTGCAACTGTTGTACAGGCCACTTCATATGATGCCTTGTCAAAATACAAGACTCCTATGACCCTGGCGCAGTTGGCAGTAGCTTTTCCTGCGCAAACCAACATTCCAGCAACTAAAGTGCATCCCAAACACTCTAAAGCAAGAACTCCTGATGCGCAAACCACAGCTTCTGTGGTCAGAACCAGTGCACCTTCTGCCAGAGTTCCTCATGCGCAAGTGGCCAGTGCGCCATCCACCCATGCGCAAACTATGCCTGTGCAATCCAAGAGTAACAGCCTTTTGGCTAAACTTTCCTCTTCTAATAACAAAGGGAAAACATCTGCTCCTCTTAAGCACTCTGCCATTCCAGCAAAATCCACTGGGGGTAGTCCTTTGGCTATTCCTCTTCCTCCTCAAAAAGGAAAAGGCCCATTGGTCTTTTCTCAAACTTCCTTGTTTCACGACTTGGAAGACAACAGAGGAAAAAGCTTTTTAGCTAACCCTTCTTCACAAAATAAAGAAAAAGGCCATTTGGTCTTTTCTCAGTCTTCCTCGGTCTTTACTGAAGAAGATCAAATTAAACGTGTTTCGGCACCTATCAGTACAAGAACTCCTTCAAACAAGGATTCTTCTTTCCTTTATGACAAGGGAACTTGTACTGATCAAAGAGGTATTCTGCCTATGCCGGTAGCAGAATTCCAAGACCTTCCAACTTTCAAGATATCCCGTTCCAAACAGGGAAAACTGTTGGTGTCTCAAACAGAAACCCCTGGGGGTGAATTTGCAGATCTAAGAACATATCTTAACAGGCCAACTTCGACAAAACACAAACAGCCAATGTCGAAAGTCAAGCCTCAAAGACAAACTTCCAGGAGCAAAGATCCTGCCACCTATGCCAATGAGGTGAGCACTTCATTGTACATACAGGGGACTAAACATTTGAAGAATCGGAACCATGTTCCTAATGTTGTTAAAGAACATATTCCCAGAACCTTTTCCCGTCCCGGTATGGTTTCCGATCTCCGAGAACATCTCAGGCAGAAACGGGATAATGCCTCAACACCTTCAGTTCAATCATCTGATCATCATTGCAATCATAAAGTCATCATTCAATGTTGCTGTCAAACAAAAAAACGATATGTTTTCGATCGTTTGACTTTTGAAAATTCTGAACTGATGTCAGAAGATGAAGAAGTGTTATACGCTTCTGTCAACATGGCTTTCCGAGACACTGGGGGTAGAAGGTGCTCTAAGCACGGCAAACCACGCAAGCCAAGCCAAGCCAAGCCAACGGTATCTAGACCTACTCCAAGAATCCTCTGAAGGAGTATTTCAACATACCCGTTTCCGAAGCCGAGATACAATCGGTCAAAGGAATCTTCCTCGGGATCCTTCGGGTTATATTCCTACTTCTCAGTCAGGAGACAACTCTTTCTCCGACTATGATGCATACAGCGAAAGTTCTGAACGGACGGTATCCTCTACTGTACCAAGAGAAGTGACAGCTTATGTTGTCAATGAAGACCAAGATGCTTCAACTTCTGCAAATCAAGAACAGCGCATAGCTGCATTAGAGGACAAGTTAAAGACCATGGCTGAAATGGTCGCCAGTATACATTCCATCATTGTGGCACAACATGCCACACCACCGACTGTACCTGCTGCAAATCCCGAAATCATAGCATCATCGGTGCCTGTTAATGTTGGACTGGGGGTAGTATCTCCTCAAATACCTCCTGTACAAGTACAAGTTCAAACTACACCCAGTCAGTCAGGGGCTGGGGGTAGTACTTATAATGTTGTTCCTCCTCCTACCACTCTGACTCAGCCGACTCATTCTTCATCATCTGAAGACGCCAATGAAGCTGTCAAACTCTTACGAACTCAGTTCGAAGCCTTCAAAGAGAAGGACAACTTGCAAAGGTTGGGAATCAAGCAGCCTTACCCAGTTGAATGGAAGGAAGTTCCATTTCCTCCCAAATATAAAATCCCAACAATCTCTCTCTTCGACGGCAGTACCTCACCAAGCCAGTTCATCAATCATTTCGAGGTAATGACTGTTCAACTCCAACCGAATGACGCTCTTCTTACCAGAGTGTTCGTCGGTTGTTTAGCCGGCATAGCATACAACTGGTACAGAAGTTTGCCCGATGATTGTATTACTTCTTTCTCAGGGCTCAAGCAAATCTTTCTGGAACGATTCTATGAGGGATTCAATGACATGACTATGTCTGTCCTCAATAAAATCAAACATAGACAAAATGAAACTGCTGAGAGTTTCATCGAACGGTTCCGCCGAGAAGCCTTGAAGACGCATCCAGGGACTCCTGCTGTTGTTACCATAGACACCTGCAAGGCAAACCTCTTACCTATCATCAGCATGTGGACAGGTTCAACCCAATTCCAAGATTGGCCATCTTTTATTGTCAATGCCAAAGCAGCTGAAGTGAGTGCTGAGAAATTCAAACAGCTGGGGGTACAAATGTCTAATCCAGATCGGGATGAACATCAAACATCAGGCGGCGGTAATCGTCAGAACAACCGCAAGAACAAGGAAACTCTGAATATTAACCTGAAGAGTAAAGAGTCCTTGGCGGTCAATGTAGCTCCGCCTACATCTACTTCCACTACTTCTGCACCTCAACCGAGGGAACCTCGTCCTAAAGTAGAGTATTCTTTTGACGAGAATGACACTGCAAGCATCTTCGATTGCTTACTCAAAAGCAACAAGATCCAGCTCCCAGACCCAAAAAAGCCTGATGAAGTCGGTAAGACCGATCATCCTAAGTATTGTGTCTACCACCGATTCATTGGACATCCTACTCGAGCATGTTATGTGCTCAAGGGTAAGATTCAAGAGCTTGTCAATGCTGGCATCGTCACTCTTCAGCAAGATGAGAAAACTGTTACCGCTAACATGGTCTCGGTCCAGTTCGGTAACTTTCCTCCGTAGATGATACAACATGGTGTCATTCCCATTCCAAAGGCTACTCTTGAGATTGAAAATCTCCCTTCTCCACCAAATGAAGGTCTCGTTCCTTTGTCTCTTGACAATGGCGAGGTTATGTGGATCCATCCCGATCTTGCTTCAGAGTTTGAGGTTCCCTCTTCTTCTAAGAAGAAAGGCCGCTCCAAAAGCAAGACAAAGATTTGCAACATGGTGTCTTTTGACCCCATAGTTGATGAAGAAATCTTATTGGGCACCAGATCAGGGAAAGCTTATCTGAAAGATTATCCTGAAGCTCAAAAAAATCCTGCTTCTTCTTCTGAACCTGCTTTAGCACAACCTATTTCTATTGAAGAGATCCCATCTACATCCTCACCGGTTGTAGTACCCATTCCTTCCAAGCCAGTGGTTGCTGACAAAGGCAAGCAACAAGTCCGATTTGATAAACCCTTGAAGAAATCATCCCCTACAGGACTTGAAAAGCCTTACAACTTTGATATATTGGCTCAACTAGCTAATACACCAGCAAGGTTGTCTATCTTTGAGCTCTTGCATCTTTCCAAAGAGACACGAGAAACTCTAAGTGAAGCTCTCATGCAAGCGGAGACTTGTCTAGCCCTTCTCAAGAAGCCAGAAGCAGAGCCTGTCTCTTGTCTTCATTGTCATAGTGTTCTGGAGCTGATTCCAAACATTACTTTCATACAAGATGATATGCTGATGGAAGACAACAGGCATGATCGTCCTTTGTACTATACAGGATATGTCGACTCGATAAAAGTTGATCGTATCCTGATAGATCCAGGATCTGCTCTCAGCATTATACCAAAGATAATGCTCGATGCTTTGAAAATTCCTGTGCATAGCCTCTCCCATACAATCACCACCATCCTGGGATTCAATCAAAGGAGAAGTGAACCTTTGGGCAAGATTCGCTTAAAATTCTAAATAGGTAATCTTCGCACAAAGGTTACTTTCTACATCATCGACAATCTTGGTTGTTCTTATAATGCTCTATTAGGGAGGCCATTCCTACATGAGCACAATATTATTCCATCAACTCTTCATCAATGTTTCAAATATGTTGATGATAAAGGAGAGGTGCAAAAAGAGGTTGTTGATCTCTATCCCTTTAAAGGCGTTGAAGCATACTGCAATAACGCTCGGATGTACAAGGATGAATTCATGAAGGTTGTGTTAGCCTTAGACACCGAAGAAGAACAAGAAACAGTACCCAAAGACACACTTATCATACCTGTCAAAGGGCGAGTTTCTCATCCTCAGTCTTCTAAACTACTGGCTATTCACTTGCCAGTCCAAAAGAAGTCAGTTGATGTTGATCAAAATCTAAGGGAGCTCACCTCTTCTGAGCCACTTGTTATCAATTTACGTCGTAACAAGGACAAAAAGCAGCTCACTTCTTCTGAGCCACTTGTTGTTGATCTAACTCACAACAAGGAAAAAAGGGAGCTCACCTCCTCTGAGCCACTTGTTATAGACCTCCGTCGTAACAAGCCACCTCCACGTTCTGCTTCTCCCCCTCTTGTAATCAATTTGACCAAGCCTGCTAAGGCTAAAGGTCCTGCTGTAAATACAAATGTACAAATCAATGAAAAAGCACCTACTTTCCAGTATGTTGATGTTATTTATCATACTAAATGCTATTTGGATATGTTAGATAGCTTCCGATCAATTACAATGGGAGTTGTACAATCTCTTCAAACAGAAGTATCATTTAAAGACCCAGATGATTCTTACCGTATTGTCCCTTCTCGAAAGAAAGGCGAAAGTCCAATACTTTTTAGTAAAGGACCGGAACAACAATTCAGCTATACGGATGACAGCAAACTTAACGATACAGGACGTCTCCAGCTCCGTCGTTACAGTCAACAGTCCAAAAATATCATCCAGAAAATGGGCTATGACTTCAAAGGTGGTCTCAATTACGGTAAAGGTAGACGAACTCCTATTCGTACGACTGTTCCGAAAGGAAAGTCAGAAATGTACTACAGCAGGACTAAGAAAGGACTTGGATATGCTTCTCCTCCAACTTTATCCCCAGCAGTCTTCGACTCCGATAGCGAAGAACGTTCTAATTCTTCTGATTCCAGATCTTGGGATTCTGACACGAGCATCGGTGAAGTCCATCGGCTGATCGTATCCTCTAACATGGTCTCCGTCGAACTTTCAGAAAGCTATGACGAGGATGTTGAAGAAAATCTTGAAACAGATCCTTGGGCTCAACATATGGATAATCAATGGTTACTTCACTTTGAACAACGAGAATCTCCTACTGAAGATCAATTAGTTCAAGTTGACATAGGGAAAAGCGGATCACCTCGTCCAATCTTCATCAGCAAGAATCTTCCAGAAGCAGACAAACAAGAGTTGATCCTTCTTATTAAAGAATATATCGATGACTTTTCCTGGAGTTATGAAGACATGCCAGGTTTAGATCCCAAGATTGCTACGCACAAACTGAACATTTTGCCTAATGCAAAACCAGATAGCAAGCAACAACGGCATTTTAAACCAGAAATGATGGACGCGATCGATGATGAAGTCAAGAAGCTCATTGCTTGTGGCTTCATTCAAGAAGAACAACATCTTGACTGGGTGGCCAACGTTGTTCCAGTTCTAAAGAAAATCGGCAAAGTTCAAGTCTGCATTGATTTCCGGGATCTTAATAAAGCATGTCCAAAAGATAAATTTCCTCTCCCTATCACGGATGTCAAGATTGACAATACCTGTGGTTTTGAACGAATATCCTTTATGGATGGATTTTCTGGATATAATCAGATCAAAATGAATCCTGAAGATGAAAAACATACTTCTTTCCGCACTCCTCGTGGTGTCTATTGCTATACAGTGATGCCATTTGGTCTCAAGAACGCTGGTACAACCTACCAAAGGGCTATGAGTACTATCTTCAAAGATCATCTTCGCAAGACTGTTGAATGTTATGTTGACGATATTGCTGTCAAAAGTCGTCTAAAAGAATATCACATTCAAGATTTGAGAACTATCTTCAATCTCATGCGCCAACATCAACTCAAAATGAATCCCACCAAGTCATTCTTGGGTGTCTCTAGTGGCAAATTTCTCGGCTTCGTTATTACCTCTAAGGGTATACACGTGGATCCCGAGAAGATCAAAGCCATTCAAGAGATGCGTCCTTCACGCAACCTAAAAGAGCTACGAGGATTCCAAGGTCGACTTGTGTACATCAGGAGATTCATTTCGAACTTGTCTGGACGCTGCAGACCTTTCACTCAACTAATGAAGAAGGGTGTATCTTTCATTTGGACTGAAGAGTGTCAACAAGCATTCAATGACATCAAGCGATATCTCATGAACCCACCTGTTTTGGTGCCACCTATCTCTGGCATTCCATTCTTGATGTATGTCCGTGCGATGGACCATTCATTGGGGGCTTTACTTGCCCAAAAGAATAAAGAAGGCCATGAACAAGCCATCTATTATCTTAGCCGTACTATGATTGGTGCTGAGCACCGTTATAGTCCGGTCGAGAAAGAATGCCTGGCTCTCATGTTTGCTGTGCAGAAGACAAGGCATTACATCATTGGCCAAACTATTCATGTCATATCCCGAGTTAATCCTCTTTGGGTACTTATGAAGAAGTCCAGCACACTTAATTCTCGGCTGGCCACATGGGCAATCCTGTTAGCCTAATATGACATGGTGTATGTTCCACAAAAGTCTGTCAAAGGTCAAGCGCTGGCGGATTTCCTAGCAGCTCATCCTGTACCTGAAACATCCAAGCTCTATGATAAAATTCCAGATGAGACATTGGAAGTTAACATGATTTCTGAAGGATTTCTAACCTGGCATTTATTCTTTGATGGTGCATCCAGAATTGGACCAAATGGTACCATTGTAGCAGGTGTTGGGGTTGTCCTCGTTTCTCCAGACAGATCAACTATCCAAAGAGCCTACTCTCTAGATGAACCTTGTTCCAATAATATAGCAGAGTACAATGCTCTACTCATCGGCCTTCAGTTAGCCAAACAATTGGATGTTGAATATCTCGAAGTCTACGGTGATTCTAAGCTGGTGGTTAATCAGGTTAGAGGAACCTATGAAGTTCGTCATCAAGATCTGATGCCTTATCACGAAGCAGCAATCAACATAGCTATATCATTCAAAGCTTTCTTCATAGACTATATTCGACGAGCTTGCAATACCGAAGCAGATGCTTTGGCTAATCTTGCAGCTGTCTTAGCCATCCCTATCAAAAGACAGCAGGTGGTGGTTATCTCTAATCGAGAATTGTTCTGCATCGAAAACAATCGTAATATTGAATTCAGCAATTTTGCTGAAGTCAATGTTATCGATGAAGATTGGAGAACTCCTTTCATCGACTTTGTGGTTCATGACATACTCCCTCAGGATCCTAAAGAGGCTACGAGTGTTCGTCGACGATCTCTCCGATTCTACTACAATCAAACTACTAAGACCCTCTATCGACGAACTTATGACGGTCTTCTCCTACGCTGTCTCGCTGGTGATGAAGCACGACAAGTGTTGCGCGAAGCTCATGATGGTGTCTGTGGAGCACATCAACCTGGTCCTAAACTACAGGATCGTATTAGACGCATGGGTTATTACTGGCCCTCTATGGTATCAGATGCCATTGAATATGCAAGGAAATGTCGTGCTTGTCAAATCCATGCAGACTTCATTCATCAACCATCGGAATTCCTACACTCGACTGCTGCTTCTTGGCCTTTTGAAGCCTGGGGGAGTATGTCATGAACCACAAAGTCGATGAACCTCGAAGAATCATCCATGACAATCGGTTCATCAATCCTCCTTCTTCTAGAGGACATCGGTTCATACTGGCAATAACGGACTACTTCTCCAAGTGGGCTGAAGCTATACCACTGGCTGAAGTTAAGACCAGTAACGTCATCAACTTCGTTAAACACCACGTCATCTATAGATTTGGTGCTCCTCGAAGAATCATACATGACAATGGACCTCAATTCATCAGCCAAAAGTTTACCAGATTCTGCGATGATCACCGGATTGACAACGTCGCTTCAACAGCCTACAATCCTGCTGCTAATGGTTTAGCTGAAGCCTTTAACAAAAATATCATTAAACTCCTCAAGAAGTTTGTATCCACTAACAAACGGAACTGGAGCGAGAAACTTGGTGAATGTCTTTGGGCCTATTGAACTACGGTCCGCAATCCTACAGGCTTTACACCTTTCTCTCTGGTGTATGGATGTGAAGCTGTTCTTCCTCTGGAACTGCAAATTCTTTCTTTAAGGATTGTTGTTGCTAACGAGCTTACTACAGAGAATAACGATCTTCTTCGACTTCAAGAATTAGAAGCGCTTGATGAGAAGCGATTAATGGCTCAACAACATATTGAGTTATACCAAGCCCGCATCTCGAAGACTTTCAACCGCAAAGTTAAAGTCAGGACATTTCAGCAAGGAGAACTTGTTCTAACGGTCAGACGTCCTATGACTATGACTCATATGAGCAAAGGAAAATTTGATGCGAAATGGGAAGGTCCCTATGTCGTAAGCAAAGTCTTCTCAAATGGAGCCTATCAACTCTCAGAGCTCGACGGTCGAATTGTAATGATGCCTATCAATGGCAAGTTCCTTAAAAAGTATTATGTATGAATGTAAATGCTTGTAAATCATTAGACAAGTTCAAGTTCATAAATAAAATTCAAATTTTATTTCATCATGAATGATAGTACATGATATTAAAGAAGGTCACTATCATCCTTCTCTACATTTGGACGTGGGCCACTGTCGTCCTTCTCGAAAACACGGTTAGCAAAAGAACCGAGAACTTCCTTGCTGGAACCCACGAGGAACTTGCAAGCAGCCATCCTCATGGCTTTCTCTTCTTCAGTCCTTCCCGGTTCAAGCAAAAAGTCCAGGATGTCTCGCGGTGGCTTGGGTGCAGACGAACCTTCGCCTGCTTCCGCCTCCTTCGGCTGAACTGGATCGGCAGGGCGTTCTTCAGTGCCCTTCTGAGCCTTCGGGGCAATTTTAGCCTTCTTGGATGCTTCTCCAGACGACATTTTTATGTTGAAGAGTAGAAGTGCTCGTTCCTGTCAGATTTCTGCTATATTTATAGGCAAAGGTTCCTCAAATAACGAAGAGACACATTCATTCGACGATTCATTCGTTCATTTATTACCACCCGATGGTTCATTCGTTCATTCATTGTCATTCGACGGTCCACCCATTCATTCAACCGATGGTTCATCCGTTCATTCATTATCATTCGACGGTCCACCCGTTCATTCAACTGTCGGTTCACCCGTTCATTCATCATCACTTGGCGGTTCACCCGTTAATTATCATCTGACGGTTCACCCGTTCATTCATCATCACTTGACGATTCATCCGTTCATTATCATCCATTTTTGATGGTTTGTCCGTTCATTCCATCATTTGACGGTTTTTCTGTTCATATCACATACATTGGCGACTCATCATTGTTCATCATCCATATCAGCAACTTGTCGTTTTCAATTAAGTTGTCAATTGAAATAATAATATTCAATATATTCTGTCACGTCCATATTACCTCTGAGCAGATATAATGAATATAATTATTTTCTACAAAATCATCAAGAAATATATCATGTCTCGTACCTCTGAATATATCTTCTATCTCTATTATTTATATCTAAATAAGATATATAATAAATAATGGAGCCACAACAAAATGTCTTTTATTTATCAAAATACGAGGCATTACAAAAAAATATCTATGACAAAGATATAAAAAGTTCCATTAAGAAGGAGGTACTATCAAATTGTCAATCTGCTGCTTCAGAGTCTGCAGCTCTTCTTCATGAGTAGATGTCACCCTTCTTCTGGCTTCTTCCATCCCGGTTTCTTCATTAAAAACGGGCATGGCTGCCGTCCGGCGGGTAATCTCTGCACCATGAGTTGCCTCGTAATCATCCTTCTCCTGAATCAAGGCATTGTATTGTTCAATCACAAGTTGATGATTAGCAGTTTCCTCTTCTAACTCTTGTTGGAGGCGAGCAATCTCTGCTTTCAGTTCAGCAGTTCTTTGTCCTTTTCTTTCAGCCATCAAAGTTACTGATTCTAGCTTGGAGTTGTATTCAGCTGACTTTGTGGAATAAGCCTCCAAAAGATTTTGAAGATTCACCCTTTCTATATCAGCTGCTTGGGCCATTCGCTTGAACTCAGCCTGTACTAGAGATTCTATTTCCTTCTTTTTGAGCTCCTTATAATTCTTTATGGAGACTTCTAATTCATTTAATATATGGTCAAGGAGAGTGGCTTGAGCTTCGTCTCCTTGCTTCCTTATAGCCCTTACTAAAAGAGAAGTTGGGTTTCTAACCATAAAGAAATCAGCTCCCTCTTTGTCTATCTTCTTATGAACTAGAGGTCCCAGCGATTCAAAGAAGCATCTGGTGAATGATTGGACAACTTGCTGATTAATTGCCAGAGTTCCAGGAGTCGCAGCTACTCCTGTTGAAGACGAGGTAGCAGGATGCTCGATCCTTTGTGTCTGGATGGCAGGCTCTTTAAACAAAGGAGCCAGAGTGGAGCTAGTCGCCCCTCCTGTTTGTTCCTCTGCAAAAGTAAAATTGTTATTTTACTAGTTGTTTGCTAATGACCAAGAAGATCAAATAAAAACAGTCTTACCTTGGTTCGATCCAGCAATGAGTGTATCCCCTGCAGGAATGGACTCCCGTTGAACAGAAGTAACTTCAGCCGCGATAGCTTGGCTACTGCCCGCTTCAGAACCACAGGATAGATGATGACTACTACTAACAACCACCGTCGTTATGGGCACCATAGCCAGGTCCGTCGGAGGTGCTGGAAGAGTCTCAAGATCTGTAAGAAATACAAATAAAGATATTAACTATCAATCTATTTTCAAAGAGAAGATTGCTAAATTTCATTTTATACCTTGAGGACCGGTGGCGGGAGTTTCTTTCGGAACATCTTCATCTGCTGCTTCTTCTGGAGATATTTCTATCTCAACATCCTCTTCAGGATTTAAAGTATCAGCAACTTTTTCTGAAGACACCTCGACTTCAATATCCTTTTTAGGATTTGAAGTATCATCGACAGCATCAGGAGATATATGCTCTTCATCATCCCTTTCGAGATCTTGCATATATTCATCAATATTTTCAGACGAAGAGCTCTCCTCATCTTCTTCTTCTTCTTCTTCTTCTTCTACTTCTTCTTCTTCTGCATTCCTGCTGTTAGTTGCAGTCTGGTCCTCTAACAGGCTATAGCTGCAATCTTCTAGAGCTGCAATCATTTTACGATCTTCTTCTTCACGGAGGGTCCTAGGAGTAGGAGGAGGTTGAGTTGTCTCCGCGACAGGTGAAAGAGGTCGTACAACACTTTGTTCTTCCTCCGTGATGTTTTTTCTGGGCTTTTCAGCCTCAGTTCTTGGGTCAAGATCTCCCCTCTGTTCAGTCTCTACCATCTGTTCTGGACCAAAAGTTTTGCTCCCAGATTCAGAAACAGGTGTGGGAGATGACATTATAATTCCTGCTGCAGCATCTGCCACTACTGAAGACAGGATTTGTCTGAAAGAAGAGTGTGCTAAATGTCTTCTGTTGACCAACCTCTTTTTTCTGTGTAGAGATCTGTCTGGGCTCTCTACATTTATCGGTTCGACTTGTTTTTGGACAGAGGTCGGTGTGGTGGCCTCTTCTTGCTGAAGTGTCCCGGCCAGTTGTCGAGATTGAGACCGGGTAGTGATCTTTTCAGAAGAATGATCTAAGATCAATTTCTTTTTTGCTGCCAGAGCAGGAGGCTCCTCTCTTCTCCTCTTCTTTGCTGGAGATCTACCCACTTTCAGAGAGATACGCATTGCTGCGTTTACCTCTTGAGGGAATATAATATCCCTTGAAGCTTCCAAAGGTGCATCTGCTGGCTCGTGCACCTCATCATTTCCAGGGAGCGACAGAGCAACTCTTCCTTTCCTCAATCTCGTCGAAGAAGCGAAACTATCTGCGAGATTAAAATTCTCAGCAAAAGTGTTCGCGGATGTATAAAATACTGTATATGTAAATAACATCCGAGGACCCTGGGTGCTCTTTGCTGGCATCGAGAATATGGCCTTCATGTCTCGAGCATTATAATAAGCCCAAGCTCGGGCCCCGTCTATCAAAAAACCCTTGCCTTGGAGGCAGATGATGGCATTTCCCACATGGAATTGATCATACCCAAACTGCCGAGCAAATCGGCTGGGGAGATATGGTTCTAAGTAACATTCCTCTTCGAACCGGTATACCAAATGAGACGGTCGAATTGTCTTCAACCATTCAAAGGCTGCACGGTTCAGGGGTTGCATCTTCGAGTCCACCATATTTGTTGGCATCTGATCATGTCCAGCGGGAAGAGGAGCACAACAAAAGTTTCACCCTATGTTCAAATTTAGAACATATCTACGCTCGTTCAAAGAAGTATACTTCCATTTACCATGAGAATACCTTCGCAGGAAGCTGCCATCAACCGGTCCCATGCCGGGGTCCATTAAAGTGGGATAGTGGAGAAGCAACCATCCAAAGAGATATGTATATGGCAGTTCTAGGCGAGGGAATTCTTTCTCTCCTTTGGCTTTCAGCATCAGATCAACATATAAACGAAGAATGGCATTCAACTTGCAAGTCATCGCTGATAACAAGTCCACTTTGTAGCCAAAGACTAATTTAACAGCGGCGAAAAGAACGCCGCGATGAAAGCGGTCCACGGCACTGGATCCTGGGACCACAAACCGTCGGAGCCAATATGTCAGAAACCCTGCCAATTGGGCTTCTTTTGACATGGGTCTATAACCTATTCTCAAGTAACTCTCCAGAGTGTCCCCTTTCTTTAAAGGAGGACATTGGTAATCATCTTTCATTTGTTTATCATAATTACCACTTTCCTCCATCAGCTTCATAACTTCTGTATTGCTCAAAGGTTTGAAGAAATCAGGATAGCATTTGTCATTTTCCTTAGTCTTCTTTTCTTCTATATGATTAAGGAACAGATAAGGCAGCCACTTTGAGGAATAGCAGGTATTGGCTATAGCACTTTTGTAGAACAAAGAGCAGATCTTATAATGGTATAGCAGTTCCTCGAATATTGCTACCATTGCTGCATTTTCCTTTCTAAGTTTGTTTAACTCATTATTGGTTGGAACAAACTTTTCATATGGAGCGTCTGCCATTGGCAAGTACGAGATATACTTCATCTTGTGGAGTACAAACCCGATTTCTCCACCAGGGGTCATGAAAGTCCCTGTTCTATAATTGTATCTTTCAGCTAAAGCTAAGAACATGTGTGGGTTGGGGGCAAAACCATAGACAGTGGCGTGCACTGCTTGGTACAAATTGATTTGTTGAAGTCTGTCTTCAAATGTTGTCAAAATCCAATTTGCAATACAGTTCCATCTCTTGTAATCTGGATTCACCAATCTAGTTAATCTGATATCCTGTTCGGGGTACTTCCCTTCACCCTTCGTAAATTCGTTTGCGAATATCGGTGTTCTGACAGGCATCAACAAAGAGGAGTTCTCTGGGGAATGCAACCGGGTCTCAAGCCTCTCAATAAGACACTGTACCGATCAGAGGAGCTATAGAACATGTCCTTCTTATTTGGTCCCTTCTTCACGAAAATTTTCCCTGCACGGGCGTCTTGGAAAAGAGTGAGGTTCCATTCCATCCTCCTCGGATAGCTCGCATGAGCATACCGAGATAAAGGGAGGCAGCGGGAGATATCTGGTATAAAGAATGACCTATCCTCCTGATGAACAATTCTTTCCTCCATCCTCGGCCTTGGTTGAGAGCCTTTCTCAAAAGCCTCACCAAACAAGAATAAAGGTTTCTTATGAATAACAGCGTCTGCTGATTCCAGGGGTTGTCCATTCATTAAACACAGCAGAGTTTCATTATCCCGAGATATCAGAATCGCCTGACGGAAGGTCGGCAGATCATACTGGGGATAATGTACATGAAAGAGATCTTCTTTATACTCTGATTCTGAAAGAGTTCCCACAAAAGTTTCATATTCTGGATCTTCTCTCACATTAACTGCATCAAACAGAGAAAATAAAAATCAGTACAAGACAAGTCAAAGATGTCATCAGAATACGCAATGTAACTCCACCTTTCTAGTAAATGAAAATCTTTAAATTTTATATGTATATATATTTTTGACTAAGTAATTTAGAATTTATACTTTGTTAAATTTATGTGTAGTAAATATATGATTTAAGCATTATTCTTAACCATGGGTTTTTTTTCATGTGAATTAAATCTTTTATTTTTTTAGCCCAAGCCTATGTTTTCAGAACTATATTTCATCCATAGGTTTTCATGTGGTTTAAGCCTTATTTGAGAACCAAGCCCATCAGCTTTCTTTCATGGAAAGCTGATTTAAATTTCTAACAGCTCACAATTTCTAACAGCTCTTCCCCATTGCTAACAAACACAGCTCACCCATTTCTAACAACTTTTGGGAGCAACGAGGTTGTTACTTCCCGCCCAAACTCGATCGATCCATGGCACTAGCTGCCTTTATAACCAACCCCCCTTCTTCCTTGATTTGTGCCATTCCTTTCCTTCTTCCCAAATTCTTACAACCTAACCTCTCGGTCTCCATAGCTATGGCGGAAGAACAAGGAAGCAGGCAGCAGTACTTGGGGACTCCCACAGCAGCAAGGACCTGATCGACTTCGACAAAACTTTTCTGATCTCGGTGAGTTCATCAAATCCCCTTTAAAATCAAGTTCTGTTATTGAGAGATCATCCCTTGATCCTGTCATAATGAATGTCCTGCTTCGCCAATAATGCTTGTAGCACGACAAGTCCTTGGCTCTGATCAATCTAGTTCCTGATCTGTTCAATATTCATCTAATTTGATCTGTGGGAGTAGTCGGTTGGATCTCTCGACTGGATCGAATAGGTGAGTATTTGGTTATTTCATTTCTCTGGATTTGAATTCAATTTGAGTGTTGATGGATGGAAAATTGTTCATTCACCAATCATTTTCTTCTCGATTTCTTGCTGAACGATTTTTGAGATATCACCTCTGTTCTTGTGTCTGTTGATCTTGATTTCAGAAGAGATTGCACACAATCAACAAAGGATTCGTGTCCAGGTCTGAACAGTGTCCGAACTTCTTTTGGAATCATCTCATCAGGTAATTCCTAGATTCATTTTGAAGTTCTTGGTTGTGTTGATAGTTGGAATTAGAAAAGGATTGAATCTAATGCCTAGAATTAAAGTTTGTAGTTCTCTAGAAATTGTAGGAATCATCTGGTAATTTATGTGCAAGAGTGAAGGTTACTCTTGATAGTTGGCTCAATGGGTAGATGATCAATATAACTTATGGATGTTCTCATAATCCTATAGGAAGTTCTGAGTTTGTAATTCATTTCGAATTAGGAGAGGATGGTGTGGAGTTGAGTTTCACCTATAGTTTGATCACCATCCTATTATTTTGACTCTGGAATTGATTTTTATCCTGGATTCATATCAACCTGTTAGCCCTATTGTGTTAGAAGTTTATACACTGTCTGGATAGATTAGAAAGACTGGAAGTGCAATCCTGAATTTGGGTTTACATCACCAGGTTAATTTTAACTTTTGGTTCAGTTCTTGGGATGAACTGTTGTGTCAACAAATTATTGGATAGGGTTCTCTTTGGGGCAGTGGCCTAGGATTCTAGAACTTGGACTTAAATGAGTGCAGGACCCTATATTTTGATGTGTGCTGCTAACCAATTGTTGTAACATTGATTTCTCAACTGTGAACTCATGTGTCAATGGTAAATGATTGGGAGTTCATTGTGTAGTTCTCCTTGTTGAGAGTTCTTATACAATTATTGGTTAATTAGGAACCCGGGATTTATCTAGTGACCTAAGAGTTATCAGGAACTTACCTCTGAAATGCTGGTCATTCATTGAACCAGGTTGTGATACAGTCTAGGTTCAACTTGATAACAGGAAACTAAATTGAACCTGGAAACTCTAGGGTGTAATACCAGTGGGCTGTGAGGCTCTGCGACTGTTCAATGCAAATTACTGAAATGATTTCCTATAGCAATGTTGCTTCCATTTGGAATTTACTTTAACAAGTTGCAGGGAAGAATAGGCATTTTGGAACTGAGTTATTTTGTGATCTCGAAATTGCATACTCAGTTAGACTGAGAGAGAATTCTCAGATTCAACTGAGAATGGATTCTCAGATTTAACTGAGAATGGATTCTCAGATGTACCTGGGAATGAAACTCAGTGAGAACCTGGATGCTAGAATCTGAACACCTGTGTTATTTTGGATTATTTCTGTTTTAGAGCATAGGTATTATTACACTAGGAATAAGACCATGGTTAAGTCCTGTATAAAGTAGACAGTGGTAGAGGTTGTCTTGTAAACCTTAGAACAGGGGCTGATGTATGTTGGCTTTTTGAACTGTATCTGAATATAGGTAGACTTTGGATTGAATGTTGAAATCCTATTGGACTCATTTCTGACTGATAGGAAGGTTTTGGATCTAACACCTTAGTTGGTGTTGACTGTGGTATTGGCCAATTTTAACTGAGTGTATTAACTGATTAATGGACTGCTAAGCATGGCAAGTCTCACTTCTGTTTCAGACTGAAGGGCATTGATTTTAATCCAAATTCCTTGTCTGCCCTGTTTAGCCATATGTTTCAGTGGGATGAATTTTATGAACCGTAAGTACTTAAACCAAGTTCAACCCAAATTGGAATGTTATGTGTTCAGGTAGTTAGTAAATTCATGTGTTTGAATGTCCAGAGATTCATATTTCCTGTGACTTGAATTTTCTGTGATTGAAATTCCAGTGAATTGAATTTCTGTGACTTGATATCCTATGGTTTGAATGTCTAGAACCTGGTTATTCAAACACTTCTTTGAACTAGACTTGTACAAACCTATTATAGTTTAATTCATGTTCTTCATTAACAAGTAGAGGTTCAATTTAACTAAGGAGGATTAGGTATAATAGTTTAAGGAGTTGTTACTTGAGTTATATACAACTAGGAATGGTATTTAATGATCACTGTATTTAGATTTTGAGTAGTTAATAGGAAGCTGGATTATAGGGTAAATTGTTTTATCAAGATTAGGACCTAGGATATATTTTAAGTGACTTATTAGATTAAGAATTAGTTATTTTAGATTACTGACCAACTTGTATACATCATTATTTCATACAGCAGGATATCTAGCTCTATTGCCTACTTGTACTTTCCTGGAGCAAGGCAAGTACACTCTACGGTTTTGTGCTTTTCATTATATATCCTGTGCTTCCTTGATTGACACAATTGCAACACGTCATGTACTTTCTGGTGCTCATGTTCTATTGTTCTTATTACTTGTATCTGGGGTGGGGAAATATACTATCTATGTGACCAATCCCAAGTAACAACTCAGGTGTGTTTAGCTTAGACCCCGCATCGTGCACGCGGGTCCTAAGTCGCCCATTCATGTGCTTTCATGTGCTTTCATGTGCTTACCCCTAGCCGGTCACATAATTAGTTATATTTCAAATATAGTACACACATGTTCTGGAGATTACCTTGTACTTATTTTCTGTGATTCCATGATATCATGTTCTTTCAGGTGCTTACATATCATGTTCTTTCATGTTCTTACATTCATGTTCTTTCATGTACTTTACACTGTTCTTCATGTACTTATTCACCTGTTCTTCCTATACTTCCATGTTTCCTTGTACTTTCATATCATGATGTCTTGTTCATTACCTAGAATTGTACTTGCTCCGCTCCTGAATAGGATATGTTGCAGGTGAGATGGAGGCCTTGTGTGACACCTACTATGGGCAGGATATTGCTTTCCCTACTGAGCCAGCTAGAGCTGCTTGTGACCTAGAGGCTGCAGAAGCCTAGTGCTTCATTAGTATTTTTCCCATTATCTTTCCATGTATTGAGACTAGCAGACTCTTTCATTAGTTTGAAATGTAATAATTCAGATATTGTACTTTACTCTGGTTGGAACACATTTATATAGATGCTGTGATTCATTCATGTTCATATTATCTGGTTAGTTTCCCTAGATTGGTACAGCTTACTTTGTTGTGTCTAACAACAAAGGCTGGGCGTGTCCGATTCGTATCCGGTTATTCGGAAGCGGGTCGTGACACGCAACATCAGATTGCGCAATATCAGCTTGCGCAAACATCAGACTGCGCGAACAAACAGTCATCAGTTTGTGCTGACAATCTCGCGCAAATCAGCAGATTGTGCTGACATCTGCCAGCGCAGTTCAACCGATTGCGCAGAAAGTCGCTCTTCATAAAAATAAAGAGTTAACTAATTTGTGCAACCAGAACCCTAAAGAGGGTGGCGCAGTATGATCACATCTCTAAAAAGAGATGGATTTTGAAGAACAGTGGGATCAAAACCCTAAAAAAGGTTTTTGATTAAAAGTTCTCTACCTGACATTGCAGGGTGCGCGGATTCATGACGAGAAGCTCGTCGTGCAGCCCTGGTTGATGATTCGGCCGGGGCCTTGCCCTTAGCGGCGGCGGAGGAACGTCGGGGCGCCATGAAGATCGTCGGAGAAGGAAGTCAAAGTTCGCTCGGAAATTTCTTTCTCTCAAACACAAAGGAGGCAAAGTAAAGAAATAAAGGGAAAGGGAAGGCTATTTATAGTTTTCGAAAACGAAACGGCCGCCTCAGATTGCGCCTAAAATTGGGGACAATCCCTCAGATTGCGCAGCCAGCTCACTTCGTGCGCAAATGGATTTCAATTTCAAAAATTCAAAGTATTTCGAAATTTTGAATAAGTTCACATTTCGAAAACTTTGAAGGGGGTCTTGTAGGTCCTAAAAAATCAAGTTACACCTATCAACAAAGTCAGAAAAACAAGAAATACAACTTTCAAATGAACTGCACAGACATCAGATTGCGCATTCTTCAGATTGCGCATACTGGATTGCGCACACTCTCAACTGCGCAAGTTGACGTGGCAAAAGTCATCATTACCTGACATAATCAAATCTTTCTTATAGCTGACAGCATGAAGAACGAGGAGACTGTTCGTTTATTGCGCCGCACAACGCTCGAGGACGGCTGACAGCTGGCAGCGCGATCCATTTCCTGCGCAGTCTAAGCCTGCGCAAACCGAAGTCTGCGCAGTCCAGGTTGGCGCAATCCAATATCAGCGCAATTCAAATTGCGCGCTCTATCAACATAATTGATAAAGTACACGTGGCATTCATGCCATCAATTGCTGATTATGTGGCAACTGTTTATGCACGATCATGCGCATTTCAATCAAATGATGCCATGTGTCCAAGGCAGTTGGCCCATGATCCAATAACTGCTTGCGCAGTTCATTGTTGTGCAATCCATCATGCGCAGTCCAGAATAACTGAAAGTTAGTTATTTCCAGAACTCTATAAATAGAGTTTCAAGTCTCCATTCAAGGGGATCAAGGATCAAGGATCAAGTATCAAGCATCAGAAATCAGAGATCAGAGAGTCCAGGAGTTCTTGCCCAAGTGCTGCTGCATTCTTCCGAGGCTTTTGCCTTCAACATCCGAGGCTTTTGCCTTCAGTTTCCAGAGTTGTCTTCAACTTCAAAGGCTCCGTCTTCAAAAGTTCACATCGTCCAAGGGATAAAGCAATCGTCTTCTAGATTGGATTTCTACAGTTGTAATTTTCCCAGAATTCTTGTAATCTTATTACAAAGTTTGTATCAATAAAGTTTCACACTTTTTGTTTTAGCAAACAGCATTTACATGCATTAAATATATACTTGCTAATGCATGCATGCAAATAAAAGCAAAGGCCATACGGCCAAGCTAGTTTTTAATGCTAGTGCATGCAAGCTTTAATTGTTAGCTAAATATTTAATGCTTATTGCATGCAAGGAAAACAAGTTGCATGCAAAATTTAATGCTAATGTAGTCTATCAGGTTGCATGCAAAAATGCATATAAATACATGCATGCAAAATGCTTATGCGGCTCAAGCTTGCAAAATAAAAGAAAAGGCCATGCAAGCAGAGGCTTGCAAAGGCCATGCGGCCAGCATTTGGAGTGGCCATATGCGGCTAGCAAATGGAGTGGCAATTAATTAATTGGCCATGCAAATAAATACATGCCAGCTGATGTTTGAAAAATGGCCATGCGGCCAAGGCTAATAAATAGTAGCCATGCGGCCAAGGCTAATAAATAGTAGCCATGCGGCCAGCCAATGGCCTATGCGGCTCAGGCAAGTTGCATGTAAATGCATGCAAGCTTGCAAGCAACTAAAATAAAAGGGGCATACAATTAATGCTCATGCGGCTCAGGACTAAAATTGCTCATGCGGCCAAAAGTAAAATTAATGACTCCCACAGAGAACATATCCATGGAAAATACCATGGCCTCCATGCTCCTCCAAACAACAATAGGAACCCAAACCCAGACTCCCGTAGGTCAAATTTGGGTAAAATAGAATTCTCTACAACATGGAACCATCAAATAGCAAAAACATGCAGGTTTGATAGATCAAAACTCCTGAAAATCGAAAATACCACAAAGCTAGATTTACAAAAAATTAAACATGGAAATGAAAAATGCTAAGTACTAAAGTGGGTTAGAAACACATGAGGAAGACAATGGAATAATAAAAATAGACTTCCTCCAGGAAGCAAGATGCACTTGCCTACAACTTCTCTCTCTCAGGTTGGTAGAGAAGTAATGGTAGGGAAAAAGAAGAGTTAATGAGGAGAGAGAAATGTTTGGTGGGATATAAATGAAGAAGGTGGTGGTAGGTGGGGTGGGTTCACAACAAAACCAAACCAAGCCAAACAAACCGAACCGAACCAAGATAAACCAATCAATGAAATGCCAAAACAAATCAAGCAGGAAGACATGCAATACGGATCTAAATACGTACACGTATACCGAGATACATAATACGAACCATAGGTATTACATCGACGGGCCGGCGAGTGCAGCACGGGACGTCGGACGGAGAGGGCGGGTCGACAAGTGAGGCACGGGCGGTCGAACGACCAGGGCGGGTTGCTGGGTTATTCCAAAGTAGGAAGATGGTGATGCTTAAGTTTTTGATATTTCTCTTTTTATAGGAAAATGTTAGGAAGTTACAAATAGAAAAGGTTGAATTGGGGGTTACGGAATGGAAGGGTCGGGGTTAGCTATATAGGAATAGGAAGAAGTTGACTTGTTGTTATAAAAAATAAACATTTTATTAATAATAGAATTTTCTGAATAATTTATTTGATTTATGATACAATTATTATTATTTAAATTTAATAGAGTAAATTTTGGATGTTTACATGTCCAGAGCACAAACTGAAGAACAATATTTTGAACTGAACAAGAGAGAGAAGGCAGGAGATTTTTTTAGTGGAGAGTTTATACCTCAAGTCAAGTGAAGAAACAAAAAATAATATATATAGCCATAGGCCCCCCAACTTTCCTATCAATTAGCCATAAAGGTAAAATCCGACATTCATAAGGCAAGATAACCGAAAAAAGGTGAGACTTGGTTTTTGGTTTGCTTAGACAAACAACTATGCAACATTCCCAACCGATGTAGAAAATATCCCGGAATGTGACGAGCATCATATATGTGTTGGAGTATCTCGAGGATTGATCGCCGTATGTTGGAACATATATAGTAAGCTAAGATATGATTGCATTTTCATCTTTGAATTTGATTGTCGAACTTGACTCCCATCGAGGATAACTAGTCAACCACGTCCTAGAACTCTCTCAAGCGATCCGTGATAGGCGTACCTTCTTTGTACTGCAGACTCATCATCGTTCGGATCAAGAATACCTCATTTACCCCCATCTTCTTCACGTATAAAGATTTCAGCTTCTCCCAAAGTGTCTTTGTGTACTCTATATTGGCAACATGATTATATACGTTCTCGTAAATGATCTGCTATATGTACCCACACACATGTATGTGCTCAAAATTTTAGTCATCTTCGGATTTATCACTAGGCTTCTTGGAAGCAAATACATGAAGATGCAGCTTCTTACAAATAGCAAATATTTCATCTTGCTCTTCCAATAGTGGTATTGGTACCGTTCAGGTTTACCATGTGCACGGACTTTGCATCCATCTTTCCTCCTTAACTTGATTATCAACACTAACACCAACCATAGCTCTAATACCACGTGTTGGGAATGAAACGTGAAAACTAATCCCCTAAACAAGAAGCTAGAAGAGAACCAAAAAAATCACACAAAACCAAATGCTAAAATCACACAAAAAAACCAAACGCAGACATAAGCAATTTTTACATAGAAACCCCAAATGAGAAAAACTACTGGACGATCGGAGTTCAACCCTGAAAATCCTCCACTACTGAAATAAGAAATGCACTAACTCCTTACAAGCTTCTCACCAATCCAAAATGGATTACCACAACTTGAAAGAAGAAAATTTGTTTATAGACTGAAGAACAAGAGATGACGAGAAGAATTACCCAAAACGATTTCTCCTTCACAATAGCCTCAAATCCCTTTTTTCTCTCAAAAGTTGTAACATTGATATTATTATTCATTAACTTGCATATATCAACCTTTTATAAACCCTTATAAGAATTAGGGTTACCATATATTGTAAATCTATAAATGGAAGCCCAATATATATGGAAAGTCCAATATATATCAATCATATATTTAATGCAAATCCAATTATAATTGGCTTGCCATAAATTAGAAGTCCAATTACGTGGAAAGTATGTAGGACCGTTGAGCACCTCTAGAGGGGGATGAATAGAGTCTATGCGTGTGTAGCAAAAAATATCACCAATTAAAAAATTGAACCTATATATTATGGAAAGTAAAACCAAACAATATGACAGTAAATAGCTTGCAGTAAAGTAAGAGTTAAGAAGATCAAACTCAGTAACACAGCGATATCTATTGGTTTTTCTATGAGAGGACTAGTCCAGCCTCGAGTACTCCTGCTCAATGTCAATCCACTATGGCTCAAGCTTTAACTGAGTGCTTGCAACTCTTACAACATCGTGCTTGGCGACAAGTGCACGACCGACTCCAAAATACTATGCTTGGCGACGAGTGCACGATCCTGATTAACCTTACATATTTTTCTAGACTCAATAAAAGTAAAAATACAGAAAAAAAATATGTAAAAGCTTGATCTTGATTCCATTGTTTTTGGTTCTTGATGACGACGAGACTTTTGTAGCTTGTGGCAGTAGTAAGTGCGGTCTTGAAACCTGAAAACCTATAGCAGTATATATAATTTGCGTATCGACCAAAGTTGATGTTGATTATCAAAATCAGGTGTCATCATGACCAATGGGCCAACAATCTTCTCCATTTTGATAATTGACAAACTTTGAGTCTATACCAAAATATAACGAATATAATATTTAACTTTGAAATTTATACCTGACTTATCTAAAGAAAACTTTTAAAAAATTTGTTTTGGTATATGCTCTTCTCTCTCTTTGTCATGGACTCAAAATACGGCTCCCCTACAATTTATGAATCAAACATCAACAAAAAATAAAGTAATACCACATAATATAAAAGTCAACAGCTCAAGTATTTTATGAGACCATTAGCAGTAGCATTAATAAATCAACAACAGTAGATAAAAACTAACAACTCATATAAAAGAAAATACCACTACAACTAATAGGACCAAAGTGCATAATAAAAATCACTACAGAGAAGTCCAGAATGCATAAAATTGTCACTACATCATTAGCCAGACAGATAGATCCATAAAATATACTAAACCAAAACATCTTATCAGCTATCAACACCACCTATAGGATCAGCAGGCAGAGCAGGAGGCTCAGTCGGATCAAAATAAGCAATCATCGGGTCGAAGTAAGCATACGATTGAGCATCCCCAAGTCTCGGTCCATCAAAATTAAGATCACGGATGATGGTCGTCGAAGCAGTAGGATGGTGTACCATTATATACTGGATGTCTGTCATCGCATTTCTCAAGACCTGAGCCTAAGAAATATGGCGGAACTTAGCATAACCAAAATGAGTCAGATCGTCCTGACGCTATGGTCCGTAGAGGGACAAAATCATCGAACCGCTGATAGAGTACGTCATTAATATGACCCTGAGCTGCAAAGGCTGGAGCGTCTGCTAGGATTGCGACTGGAGCAGGTGGAGGTGGAGGTGGAGCATTACCAGGAGGGTGAGGAAACTTTCTAGACCTAATAAGTTCTTAAGGTGTTCCAGAGATAGGACAAAGCTCTAAATCGATGTCAAATTTCTTGAAAATGACCGCCAGATGCATAGGATAGAGGAGGTTATGGCCTGCCCTCTGACAGCTGGTCATAAAGGATATCATAGACTTAGGAAAATAAAAGATAATCCTAAAGTGGATTTGATATATAGCAGATAACTCTAAGAGCGTTATCTCGTTAGTAGATCTCGTCTTAGGTGGCAGAGATGAATAGATAATATAAAGTTCATAGAATTGTTGCTTAAGGTGGTGTGTGAACAACCATTTTTGGTGAATCGGATCGGGATGACAATATGTAACCTTGAAGGACTCAAGGGTCATATTGGCAGGAAATTGAACTTTTTTAGTATCGATGAGAGCGTCGCCAATGTCTACCATTCGAAATTATTCGCTCAATTCGGCATAGCGGAATTCAAATTCCTTGCCACTAATAGATGGATGAATACAGTCGTCTGCTTCTTACAGGTTACAATAAAATATACTGACTGCATTATCATAAATTGAATTTGAAATCTCTAGAAATTCTTGAAGTCCTAGGGTTTCAAAAGTAACAACATATTCTGAGAAAACGGTAAAGTTCATTATTTTTCTCGTGCAAATTTTTCGATACCGAAAATGATCGAACCAAAGATTGATCTCTCGAATGAAACAAAGAGTGTCGGGTCAGTCCTCATCGTCATCAAGACGAGAGAGACTGAACATGTTGATTGGTTCATATTCCAATATGGAAGATGAGGCAGTGTCTCTAATTTCTTTCTCTTGAAAATTCTAGGTGCCATGATAAAATTGAGAAAGAAAAGTGAGAAATATAACTCAATGGAGACCAAAAACGGTAGAGAACGCATTTTTAGAGTCTTAGGTCCAAGAAATTTAGGATTTAAAGAACTTTAAAAGGGATTTCTGGGAACTAGGGTTAGGATTTTTGGGTTTAGGGGTGGCTATTTGAGAGGAAGAAGAAGATGAATAGGAGTGAGCGGCTTCTGTTAGCGTTGCTGTTTATAAAAAGTGTCCCCACAGAGTTTGGCCCGAACTCGGTCCGAGTTTGGCCACTTGTATTTTAGGTCATATTTGTGTAATAAATTATAAAAATAACTCATAAACTTGTAATTCTTTGATTTAATTGATATTCATCACCTTGGGTTAGCTGCAAGGGTCGGATCCCAACTAGCGGTAGTCGAAAGACACTTAGCACCATGTCGTTTAGGCTTTTACGACTTGTTGATAGAATGACCCTTTCGACTTGTATTCAAAATAACTTTAATTAATAAATCGCTGAATCTTAAGTTTTTAAGTAATTTTATTAATCATAACACATTACGACTCTAAAAATTCAAGTATGCCTAACTTTCGACGCAAATAGTTGAATCGATCTTTGGCTAATGGTTTTGTGAATATGTTTGCCAGTTGATGATGTGTGTCAATAAACACTTGACTAATATCTCCGTGTTGTTGGTGATCATGTAGAAAAATGGTGACGTATTTCTATATGTTTATTGCGTGAATGACATATTGGGTTCTTACACAAATTAATAGTGCAAGTGTTATCACAGTAAATATGAATCTTAGTGTAGTACATATTATAGTCTTATATGGTTTGCTTCATCCATAAAATCTGAACAAAACAACGTCTTGTAGTGATATACTCATCCTCAGTTATTGATAATGCTACAGAGTTTTGTTTCTTTCTAAACCAAAAGACTAAAACTTTTTCTAGGAAATGACACGTGCCGTTTGTACTTTTATTGTCTACTTTGCATCTAGCAAAATCAGCATCTGAGTAAACGATTAGGTCAAATGATATAGTTTGGGATACCATAAGTCGACTGTCGAAGTTCTTTTAAGGTATCGAAAGATACGCTTAATGGCGCATAAGGGTATTTTTTTAGGATTAGCTTGATATAGTGCACAGATGCAAACACTAAACATGATATCAGGACGACTAGCAGTTAAATAAAGTAAACTACTAATTATACATTGATACTTACGCTAGTCAAATGGTTTTCCACTTTCATCAATATCAATTCGACTTGATGTTTCCATTGGCGTGCCGATAGGCTTTACGTTGTCGAAGTCATACTTCTTGAGTAAATCCTTCGTGTAGTTGGCTTGATTGATGAAGGTTCCCTGCGAGTGCTGTTTGATCTGGAGTCCTAGGAAGTAGTTGAGCTATCCTATCATACGTATTTTAAACTCACTCTGCATATAATTAGCAAAATCTTGACAAAGTTTTTCGTTAGTAGAACCAAAAATTATGTCATCAACGTAAATTTGTACAAGTAAAACACTGTCAACTAAAGATTTGATAAACAAAGTTGTATCAACCCTTCCTTTTGAAAAGCCATTTTCAGGTAGGAAAGCACTTAGGCGTTCATACCAAACACGCGGTGCTTGTTTGAGTCCATAAAGCGCTTTTCTAAGCTTGAAAATATGATCAGATTTTTAAAAATCTTCAAATCCAGGGGATTGCTTCACAAAAATATCTTTTTAAAAATCTATTCAAAAATGTACTTTTCATATCTATTTGAAAAAGTTTAAAATTGTGAAAATATGCAAATGCACAAAATATGCGAATAGATTCTAGTCTAACAACATGAGCATATGTCTCGTCATAATCAATCCCTTCTTTTTTATTATAACCTTATGCCACTAGACGTGCTTTGTTACGTAGAACATGTCCATCCTTACTCAATTTATTTTGGAACACCCATTTGGTACCAATTATTGATTGACCAATAGGTTTGGGAACAAGTTTCTAAACTTGGTTTCTCTCAAATTGATTAAGTTTCTCTTGCATGGCATCAATCCAAAACTCATCAGAAAAAGTATTTGCTACTGACTTAGTTGAAAAATGAAGACTACATTTGCAATTATGTCGCTAATAGAAGAGCGTGTACCTACTCACTTGGCTACATCACCTATTATAAGTGTCTCTGGATGGTATGGCATGAATTTCATCTTTTTAGGTTGACTCTCCAGGTAGCTCTCATTGGTAGCAATATCTTCAGGTGCTTTGGATTTATTTTGTACATCCATGTCATTATCATCGCTATATCTATTATTGTTTAGCTTATCAAAGGAAACATTAATAGATTCTTCAACAATTATAGATCTTTTATTAAAAATTCTATATCCCTTACTCTTGGCAGCATACCGAAGAATATCCCTTCGTCTGCCTTTGAGTTGAACTTACCCAAGAAGTCCTTGGTGTTCAGGATAAAATAGCGACAACCAAAAACTTTAAAATAAAAAATATTTGAAATCTTTTTAAACCACAATTCATAAGGGGTTTTCTTCGATATAGGTCGAATTAACACCCTATTCAAACCATGACAGGCAATACTTACAGCTTATGCCCAAAAATATTTAGGAAGATTATGTTGATTAAGCTTAACTCTAGCCATATCGCTTAGAGTATGATTCTTCCGTTCCACAACAACATTCTGTTGAGGAGTTCTAGGATAAGAAAACTCATGGTAATATTCATTATCATCACAAAACTTTTTGAAATCAGTATTTTTAAATTCGCCACCATGATTACTCCGGATTCGAGTAATCATGAAGTCTTTTTCATTTTGTAGCTTTGACAAAATACTTAAAATTTAAAAATAGTATCACTTTTATTTGATAAAAACTACACTCAAGTATAACGAGAGAAATCATCAAATATAACAAAGGCGTAGAGTTTACCGCCAAGACTAACGACTCTACTAGGACTAAATAAATCTATATGAATTAACTACAAATGTCTAGAAATGCTTACAATATTGATGGATTTAAAGGATGACCTAGTTGTCTTGTTCTTTTCACAGTCAGAACATACCATATCTCTCTTGAAGGAAATTTATGGGAGCCTTTTTACCAGCATTTTAGTGCACATCCTTGAGATGGTATCCATGTTTGTATGTCCTAGCCTCATGTTCCATAGCCAGCTTTCATCTGTATTGTTAGTACGTTCTATAAAGAAAACATAAATATTGCCTTCCCTGATCCCTGTAAAATTCCTAAATTTCTACTATATTTTAGTACTGATTTTTTTTGTATTTATACATCGCATAGTCGTATTGTACGTCGTACGGGAATTTGCTTTTTTTGTATTTACTCGTCGAGTGCGAATATGTGCGAGGTACATATTTTTAGAAAAATAGTTTTTGATTTTATTATCGGTAATGGTTTCAAAATTATATATATAATAATTATTTTTATTAAAAGTTGTGAAAAGTATCTATCGAGGTTGCCAAAACTTATTATTTTAGTTATTTATAAAAGGCTATCTTATTTTAATAAGTGATAATTTAGAAAAACTAGATTATGTGAATATTCTACTCGTGTAAAGCGCATGAAAATTATTTCATGTATATTTTTAAAATTTATTTTTATTATTTATAATAATTTATTTAGCAAGAAGGTATTTTAAAATATGTAAATATTTATGTTTATTTTTGAAATTATTTTTACCTAAATTATTTAAAGGGTATTTTGAAGGTATTTCCTACTAAAATTTAAAATATATATTGGAATTTTTGAAATTAATTATTATATAAATTTTATAAAAAGATATTTTGGATATATTTGTGATAAATTAAATTGTGATTTGATTTATTGATTTAAATTAAATAGTTTAATTTAAATGTGTAATTTATCTATATTTAAATAGGATTTGGATTTAGATATGAATGTATTGGTTTAAATTTAATAATAGAATTATATATTTGGGTTTAAATAAATCCTAGTCTCTATCTACATTGGATTATATTTGATTGAGTTACTTTTAAATCAATTTTAATTAAATAGTGAAAAGTCTAAGGGAATTAAAACTCTTCTTAGTCCTTATCTAGATAAGACATTTGTAAACCCCTTAATTTTTCAAAATAAATATTTGTAAAATTTCTGGATTTTTGAATAACTATTTTTTGACTTATTATATAATTTGTATTATTTTACATATATTTAGTATAGTGTTCATTGGTGAATTTAGTATAAAAATATATAAAACTATTTTTTTAGTACATTAAGGATCTAAACTATATTATACAATTTCTTTTCCTCAAAATTTTAGGATTTATTTCATAACTTTTATTACTTTTTATATGTTACTTATATTGTACATAATATAGAATAAACGTCAAATTAATATTAGATATTTCAGCTTGTATAAATGAGATTAGATGAAGGTTGTTTAAATAAATATTAACTATAGTTATTATATATAGTAATTTTAAATAATGTTATAGATAATTTAGATAAATATAAACTATATTTTAAATTAATACTAATCCAACTTCTACTTGAAAAATATCTCTATCTATATCCTATCCTAACAAAGCAAACATCAATTTATTTAAATCAAATCCTATCTAATTTAGGAGATAAATCTGAAATAAATACCTATATAAACGCAATACATCCTCCTTCTATCATCCATAATTCGAAATTATTTTTAGTCCAATAGAAACTCTAAAATTCGTCATTAGAATTCAGCCCCGTTTTTAGTAGCAAGAGCAACTTGGAACGACGATATCTCCTAGCTCCGAAATCCGTTTTGCTTCCAGTTTTTTTTAAAAGAAGCATATCGAGGTAAGGTTTCCAAAAACATATTTTAATAGACAAAATTTGTTATGTAGATTTCTGTAAAACTATTTGAGTATTAGATGTCCGAAAAATAAACGTGTTTCAGTATTTTGCGATTTTGGGAGTTTCCGGAAACGAAAATACGATCCATTTAGTGTTTCGAAAAGCTAGTATGAAAACCTATGCCATATACTAATTTTAGAATTTATAAAATAAATCTAATAGGTATAGTATTAATTATAATTAGATAATAGACTATTTTTAGCATCCAAAGATGTTTGTTTGGACCTTAGTTCCTCAGCAGTCGTTGTTCTACCTACTTTCCTGTCTGATCTTCGCCACCACAGTGCTCAGGACTCAGACAAGTGTACCTTGCTAATTAACTGTCAATTATTTATTTTTTGCATTATTTATTTTGTTTCATATTTGTTATTTTTATTTGTTATAAATTGTGCGTCCAAGCCACACTTGGGTGCAAGCGACTCTATTAGTCGTTACTTTACTATATGCATGTTAACTTAGTTTTAGTGGACTACCTTCTTGTTGGGGGATATTCTTATATCTCCTTTGGCCATGACACCTACACTACACGGTTTGAGACATTTTGTTAGGGGCATGACTTATGGACTGGCCCTCTCTAAAGTCGTGTGACGGATAGATGATCGTAACTGCTATGACTAGGATTTTAGAGACTCAAGCAGTTACAAAACTGGACGAGCCATGGACATGACTTGGTCAGTGTAGGAAATATTGGGGGAGGACAGTCGCTAGTGCATATGGGAATCCAAACAGGTAAACCACAGTCTCCGGATGGAACTATGGTAATTTATTTGCAGATACCCTCTGACGTTTTGGACGTTACGGTCGGATACAGATGACTGGATGCCAGTTACGTACACATAGCCTAAAATCCCACCCATGCGCATGAAAGTTGTCCTCTAAATTGTACATTAGGCGGTTAGAATCTCCTTTGCATATTTGTGTCTAGGATAGTCTTTTATATATTATCTTATATTTATGACAGTTCATATTAGCTTGTTCTTCCTGTATCTTGCTACGTCCGTCTGAGGACCTGGTTATTTTCCAGGTGTTTGTTCATGTCTTCCGCAGGTATCTTAGCCGGGATCGTGGTCTTCTCCATGTATTCGAAGATGACGTGACTTGGTTCCTCCTTGCTACTTCCACTTAGCCTTTTATATATCATGTACTTCTTCCTTTTTATTTGGTTGGTAGTGGATGTGTCTCCACCCAACATATTGTACCAAGACAATTCATTATATGCTATCTTTTATTCCTTTATTTTGTGGATGATATTATTTAGTTGTGGTTTGCTACATTTTACAGCTTATGTATACATACAAGGTCCATGTACTTCGTATGTATACAGCTGGCATGTCTACGTACTTAGTCCTATGTATATTGGGACTGGGGCGTTACATATTTTTGTGGTGGCCCATGCAGGTCAAGATAAATTGTTTGGTTATTTTACCGTACCAAGCAAGCATGCGGATAGGATTAGAGTCTAGGAACTCATCCACATACTTGACCTTCTCGATTCTATTTTGAATCCCTTGATTTGCATCTTGCTTGATTCCCTTTACCGTTAATTCTTATCCTTCTTTCGTGCTTGATGTTGGTTAGAAAGGTAATCCATACTAAGTAAACTTGTCCTATTGTTCCATCACACCACTAGTTTAACTCTTGTAAGTTGGGTAGACACCTCACGACCGAACAATTATTTTTCTTGTGACCCATATTAACATGATTACTTAGACTATAGCCTTTATAGGACCCTAACTTATCTAGCCCACCAAGCCTTAGATAAAAGACAGTAGGATGAATGTATAGGAACAATCACATGACAAGACTTAGATTCTTAAGGAGCTGAACTAATTCTACCTTCTTTCACTTTTACGCTCTCGTGCCTATGTTTTTACCATCGTGACTAATGCTACTAAATAGCCTAATTTTTGCAAGCTTACTTTTTATTCAAGCTTGTTCAAGGATATATATTTTATTAGGGGCCCCCACTAACATATTGTCTACTCAGAACCGGTGCATGATGGTCTGATCAACCTAGTGCACTTTGGTTCGCCTTTCATACTATTATTACGTGGTTGAGATATAGTTAAACTTACCCCTTAGAATCTCATCCACTATTGCCTTGACGATTCTTTTTGAATTATTTGGCCGCCTTTGAACCACGTATTCGTATTCGATAATATCGTCTTTGAACTCTATATTGCTTTCGCTTTCACCTATTTTAGAAGGACGAAAGCACTGTACTTGAATATCCTCTAGCTATCCTATCTCTTGTGACCATTAACACTCGATGTGACTATATCTTTGTCTTAACTACTCGTCCCTTCTCGACCTTCTATCACGACTTTCTAATCACTTCAATTAGGAGTGAATCTAATCGTTCTCCTAATCGTGCCATCAACCTACTCCCAAGAAACCATATCTTAAGTCTCTAAATTATTTATATGGATCCACTTAAAACTTTTAATCTTTTCCTTTTACGTTTATTAGCCATGTCCGTGATTTATTATCTAAATCACGATTTTCTAATGCTTGTTTATGTTGTTTCTTGCCTCGCCCAAGGACTCGTCGAATTGTCATTACCAATATACCCCTTGTGCCTTCTTACCCCTACTTATTCTTATTTTCGAGGAAAAAATTCTTGTAAGTTGGGTAGGATGTAAAATTCCTAAATTTCTACTATATTTTAGTACTGATTTTTTTTGTATTTATACATCGCATAGTCGTATTGTACGTCGTACGAGAATTTGCTTTTTTTCGTATTTACTCGTCGAGTGCGAATATGTGCGAGGTACATATTTTTAGAAAAATGATTTTTGATTTTATTATCGGTAATGGTTTCAAAATTATATATATAATAATTATTTTTATTAAAAGTTGTGAAAAGTATCTATCGAGGTTGCCAAAACTTATTATTTTAGTTATTATAAAAGACTATCTTATTTTAATAAGTGGCAATTTAGAAAAACTAGATTATGTGAATATTCTACTCGTGTAAAGCGCATGAAAATTATTTCATGTATATTTTCAAAATTTATTTTTATTATTTATAACAATTTATTTAGCAAGAAGGTATTTTAAAATATGTAAATATTTATGTTTATTTTTGAATTTGTTTTTACCTAAATTATTTAAAGGGTATTTTGAAGATATTTCCTACTAAAATTTAAAATATATATTGAAATTTTCAAAATTAATTATTATATAAATTTTATAAAAAGATATTTTGGATATATTTGTGATAAATTAAATTGTGATTTGATTTATTGATTTAAATTAAATAGTTTAATTTAAATGTATAATTTATCTATATTTAAATAGGATTTGGATTTAGATATGAATGTATTGGTTTAAATTTAATAATAGAATTATATATTTGGGTTTAAATAAATCCTAATCTCTATCTACGTTGGATTATATTTGATTGAGTTACTTTTAAATCAATTTTAATTATATAGTGAAAAATCTAAGGGAATTAAAACTCTTCTTAGTCCTTATCTAGATAAGACTTTTGTAAACCCCTTAATTTTTCAAAATAAATATTTTTAGAATTTTTTGATTTTTAAATAACTATTTATTGATTTATTATATAATTTGTATTATTTTACATATATTTAGTATAGTGCTCATTGGTGAATTTAGTATAAAACTATTTTTCTAGTACATTAAGGATCTAAACTATATTATACAATTTCTTTTCCTCAAAATTTTAGGATTTATTTCATAACTTTTATTACTTTTTATATGTTACTTATATTGTACATAATATAGAATAAATGTCAAATTAATATTAGATATTTCAGCTTGTATAAATGAGATTAGATGAAGGTTGTTTAAATAAATATTAACTATAGTTATTATATATAGTAATTTTAAATAATGTTATAGATAATTTAGATAAATATAAACTATATTTTAAATTAATACTAATCCTACTTCTACTTGGAAAACATCTCTATCTATATCATATCCTAACAAAGCAAACATTAATTTATTTAAATCAAATCCTATCTAATTTAGGAGATAAATCTGAAATAAATATCTATATAAACCCAATACATCCTCCTTCTATCATCCATAATTCGAAATTATTTTTAGTCCAATAGAAACTCTAAAATTCGTCATTAGAATTCAGCCCCGCTTTTTAGTAGCAAGAGCAACTTGGAACGACGATATCTCCTAGCTCCGTACTCCGTTTTGCCTCCAGTTTTTTTAAAAGAAGCGTATCGAGGTAAGGTTTCCAAAAACATATTTTAATAGACAAAATTCATTCTGTAGATTTCTATAAAACTATTTGAGTATTAGATGTCCGAAAAATAAACGTGTTTCAGTATTTTTGCGATTTCGGGAGTTTCCGGAAACGAAAATACGACCCGTTTAGTGTTTCGGAAAGCTAATATGAAAACCTATGCCATATCCTAATTTTAGAATTTATAAAATAAATCTAATAGGTATAGTATTAATTATAATTAGATAATAGACTATTTTCAGCATCCAAAGATGTTTGTTTGGACCTTAGTTCCTCAGCAGTCGTTGTTCCACCTACTTTCATGTCTGATCTTCGCCACCACAGTGCTCAGGACTCAGGAAAGTATACCTTGCTAATTAACTATCAATTATTTATTTTCTGCATTATTTATTTTGTTTCATATTTGTTATTTTTATTTGTTATAAATTGCGCGTCCAAGCACTACAAGAAAATGCATTTTCAACGACATAAGCAATATGTAGCGAAAAGCTAGATTTATGTCGCCAAAGTATTTTTGCGACATATCTGGCTATGTCGCACACATGTCGCTGTAGCCTTGTCTGGGAAAGTCTTTGGCGACATGAAATTACCCATGTCGCGGAAAGTAATCACTTTTGGCAACATATCATATTTTTTATTTAAAATAACTTTTGGCGACATGTGTCTTGTTTGTCGCAGAAGAGTGCTACATTGGCAACATAACATATGTCGGAAAAAGATAGATCTTTCAAATATAAATACACTTCCTGCTACACCATTTGATGTCGCGAAAGCTAATGTAGCCAAATATAAAAATATTTCCTGCTATACAATTTGATATCGCGAAAGCTAATTTATATTCCTTTATATTAATTTATCGTAAGAAATATTTTTTTTTCTTTTCGCATATATTTTCCATTATAGATATAAAAATCTTATTTCAAAAATAACTTATAGATATTGAAATCAGTATTCAAAGAACATGAGAACAAAGAGCAACAATTTTTCGTACACAACATTCAAACGTCTCTTAATAAAATAATCCACTAATGCAAATATTTTAACAACTTCAAGTAACACATTCAATGAAAAGCGTACTGTATTCTCCAGACAGACTATATTCCAACTAGATAACAATGTAGACAAAAATACATCAATTGAATGCCTTCCCAAAAAATTAGCCTACAACAATTTTTCTTTTCATTCATACATTAGTTTATCCAAAATAGTGACAGATCTCATGATAATGTCTTCCGAAAAAATTTGCTGGTTGTCCATGTGATCCTACAAACAAAAATTAAAGAAAAAAATGGTAAGTAAAACAAATATATACTAAAAGAATGGTAGGATCAACATAATTGCTATTAATAGTTTGACAGGATCAACATAATTTCATGATTAGAAAGTAACATTGAGATCAAATTATGTAATACATGCTTTGTGGAGAACTAATTAAACAGTTCTAAAATGACAAAATTGAAAATAGCATAATTCTAAAAATTGGCAAGTAGAACACTAAACAGTTCTAAAATTCTGAAGGAGAGTAGTATATCATGCTTTCTGTTCTCTACAATTGCAAATCTAAAAATAGCACCAATTTTGGGTACATACTATAAACACATAATATTATTGTAGAAAGATGGACATGTTCACTATTTACCTATAGAGAGACTACATCAAATTAGAGAACAATAAGAAACCATACATGTGATGATCATTGAAGAAGCGATAAAAAGCCCAGAAATATGATGTGGAGAATCATGCAACATGATTTTGACGTGTCAATATTGTGGGCAAAAGTGGAGGGTGACAAAAGGAAAACCTACTTCTTAAAGAAGTAGAAGGTACAATGGACATCGACTTGATGACAGTTGTTTAGGATGCATACATCTTGACCCATCCACATAACCTGTATTAGCTAGAGCCTCATGGTGCACTAGCACACCCTTATAGTTGTTTAGATTTGAAATAATTTATTGGAGAATCATTTTCTCCTGGATCTTATAAATTATGGGTATTTACTTGATTGTGCAAGCCCTAGCACAATGTTAAAATGATTAGTGTTCTATAAAGAAATTAAGGGTAAAGTTAATTACTATCAACTATCCTCTACGCCTCTGAAAGAGATGTGATTATGTGGTGCACAAAACTGGAGGGTGACAGAAGGAACATCCCCATCTCAGATAAAAACCAAATCTCAAACATATAGTGGACATTGTCTTGACGATAGTTGTTTAAGATGTGTACATCTTGACCATCCCATACTCTGCATTGGCTTCAGCCTAGTGGCACCCGGACACTTATAGTTTTTTAGATGTTTTTATAGGATTACATGTGATAGTACACAATTTTATATACATCACACATTATGGACTGTGACTTGCCTGAGAAAAAATTTCTCCAATTAAAAGAAAGTAGTATTGCTAGACCTAAAATCTGCTATCATCTTGTTATTATGATGAATTTGGAACTTCTCATCAAGCATTTAATCATCTTTCATGGTTGCTAGACCTCCATGAGAAATTAACTACGTGAAAGCACAGCAAAGCGTGATGCCCTGATTGCTTTCAGTATATTATTCTGAAAAATCTTGAAAAGGGATCAAAAAATTCGAAAATTACAAGTTAACTAACAAATATCTCCCAGGAAAAAATTCCATTATTCTAAATATAATTGCTAGCTAACATTTTTCACAAAGAAGGTTTAGAGTTCATTTACAAACAAACAAGCCAGTTAGAGCAACATTTTCCGTAGTTTCTATGGGACATTCCCTAGCCTGTGCAAATAGAGGTTTGTTCTTCACAGGAAACCCTTCACATTTACAAACAAGCACGTTAGACCAATTTTTTTGTATCACAAGGGTAAAAAAATTAACTTCACTTACCAGTGAATCCAAAACCAATTTTTTTGAAAGATTCCCGACTTTACGTGGAGTACATATAATCAACTTACTCTTAGCTGTTGTACTCTTCTTTCACTTTCAGCCAAACTTCCTTCCTAGTTGCCCAAACATTCACAGGTCCAAGAAACATCTTCAGGAATGGCCCTGATATCACAATATGTACAGTTAAACTAAATCACCATGGCCTGGTTTGGAATTTCTGCTACATATCAAAAAGAAGCAGCAGAAGCAACTTTCGAAAGCAGTCTGTATCATATTCGTACCCGTGTCCCTATCCATATTCATGCAATATAGGTAATTATACCTTTTTTTACTAATAGGTAACTATTACCTATTTGAAAATGTTTATACCCCATATTTGTATAGTGTCCGTATCCTTGAAACTATGGATGTCATTGACCAGTGATGGATCCTATTGTTTAAGAAGATGTCATGTTACTCAAATTACAAGTAAGAAGCTAGAACAAGAATTCCTTTTCACCCACTCACATAATGTTGCTTCATTAGGATTGATGTGCCAATAGTATTTCATATGTCAACATGTAACAAGCATGCAGGTGTTGGACAACATGAAGTATTGAACTACTCATCCAAAACAAAAAAAAACTGCTGTTCAAAACAGAAAAAAAAATTACAACAAGTAGAATGACAAAATTTGCAGATAAAAAAACTGATGCATGGTCAGTCTAGTGACTGCAGTACTATGCTGCAGTCTCCCTATATACACAGAGACTATATAGGAGAAAATGGTATCTGAACAAATCCTGAGGGAAAAAAAATGTCTTCCAGAAGGAACTGATAAGAGCCATTCTCTAATCCTCTATTCTCTGGGTGAACTTGTTAGGACTGATACTGAACTTGCAGACTAATACTAGAGTGATGAACTACTGGACTGAAGACTGATACAGATCCTAAATAAAGACTGATACAGAGCATGAAGACTCTACTACTAAAGCTACCTATACTGCAGTGAATCATAACACCAGTATTAAAATATCAGAAAAGAATTTGTACACTTTATAATTGTATCAGACATATAACAATGTAGTTCGAGAAAGAACTAAAATGTAACTTTGAATTGTCAGCTCTTCTCCTATAAATCAGAAGAGAAGGGGATGAAGAATGTACTAGCCTAACTTTTCATTTTAAGTGAATGTAATTGTCACCCCCCACCACAAAATTGTTATTCCAATAAGATTTGAATTTCATTTCTTCTTCCCCAAATTTTCTCCAAATTCCTACATACAAATGCTCCCTCAAGGGTCGTAAAATAACAACATCAATCATAATCAACTAGTTCATGGCATACTGTTAGATAATAGAATTACTTACATATAATGGCATTGGGAATATTGTAGCTCCAGAAACTGATCATCTGTAAGATCTATACTAGAAGCATTAAAGCTTCCACCACTGTAGAGTAGACATTTCACATTCTTTATGTTAGGCTTGCACTTCTCCGAGACCACATACAAACTCTGCACTCCCATCATTTTGCTACTACTGTTGCTTTCCAACCAATTCGCACTTCCTTCTCATCACTCACTTGTAAAAAAACCTGTAGAATGTCTAAGTGAATTAAACGACTCAATCTCTTTCTAGTATTCAGTCAATCATTCATGACCTATCAAGTACCAACCATATGGTCCCAATTTAAGAAGGTTGTTTAGAACCACTGCAATTTGGCAGCACCAACAAAAAAACCATTTAAGTTCACCGAGCAATAACAGACATATAGCTTCCCTCAAAGCATATTATACTTGAAAAATACACATCTCCAAGCAATGGGGAAAAACTGCTAGAGATAAATCAATCGGTCATCCATCTAGTCAATTAAGATCAATCATGACAAACAATCTTTACATTATAATAACTAATAAATTGTTTATAAACTTTGCTAAATAGAACCAGTATAGAAAGGCCAAAACAATAGTTGGACCATGTTTTTGCTGGTTGCATCAAATACCAAAAGAAGCAATCCACAGCCGTATTTTTTATTTTTCTACATGGACAAATAATAAAGTAAAATGGAAGTAGAAGTGAGCACCAACGAAAAATGGAGAATACTTATAATAAAATATGGCACTGAATTTTTAAGTGTCTAGTTTATTTTACCTACAGAGCAATTACTGTTAAGATTATATATAAAGCACATTATTATGAACAGTTGGCAAGACATTTGACTTACTACTGTGTTCACCAAAGAAAATTTATCCTCTCAGACAGTTAACTTCATAAGAAAAAAAAATAACACACTATATGTTATACAAAATTTCAAAGGTATATAGGATTGAAACCTACCTCATAAAGCAGTGCCAGACATGAGAGTCCCTGGCCACTCAGACAAGTGTCACTTCACTAATTATGAAATAGGAAGTACTCAAAAAAGACGATACCTCTAAGATTATGAGAGGGGTTAGATTTTCTTATCGCGATATTCATAAGAGAGACCCTCACCATTAATGAGGTAATTTGATGCAGAGCTGTTGAGGACAAGTTACCTCTAAGATTATGAGAGGGGTAAGATTTTCTTATCGCGATATTCGTAAAAGATACCCTCACCATTTTAGTTCTATATTGGTAACTTGTGCAGAGCTGTTGAGGACCCATCACATAACTAGCTAGTAACAACTTGATGACCACTTCCGGTTGGTGGCTCATGCTACATGTATTACAACAATGGTTTTCCCTAATGAAAAGGGCTTGCTGCAAGTGAGAAAGCAAATGTTGTCTTAATAGGAATAATTGGAAAAGAAAGATTCACAAGGTCAAGACCAATACTATAGATGAAGCTTTGTGGTTATCATGGAAGGAACCAGAGTGGGTAAGTGGTCATCCCTAGAATTTTTTAAACTCCACGAACTATTAGGCAACAACCAAAAAATTGGGTGCCCTTGACAAATTTCCCTACACAAATTTAAATTGTTTTTTGGTCAAATTTTCCACCTCGAACAAATGATTCCTGGCTCAGTACCCAGCGGTTATAGTAATGATTATATGAATGATATCAATTGTTTGCACTGAGGATTTTCCCTGCCAGTTTGTAATTTGCATGAACAGTATAAAAAATCCATAGATCAAATGATAACCATATAGAGAAATATTGATAAAAAGAATAAGAGTGGGAGCAATATTTGACCTTTTCCGGTGCCGACATTATAAATTCCAACTTTGTTTGGTTTCGCTTTATCAAGGGCTTTGACATGGGCATCATCCAGTTCAGTGACATCAATGTAGTCTCGTACACAAGTTCCAACAACGGTCTGATAATCCGTTCCTCTAACCTACAAGGTAGCAAAAAGAGTTATATCTGCATAGTGTATTCCTTTGTACAATGTTAATATGTTCAATTAAAATCACTAAACATCGAAAGTAGCACTGCTATAGAAACTACCTTTAGCCCTGAAATGATTCCTCGTGCTACATCGAAGCAAGCACCAGAAATGCGTCCATGTTCTCGGAGCTCAGGTCATGGAGCTTCGCCTAACCTTCCTTGTGGGTCTGATCCAATGATGTTGAAGTATCTGATAATGGATGGGAATTTAATCTCGAATCCCCCTTTAATTCCCCTTTAATTCGATATTATAAGTAGAGAAACAGACCTTAAAATCATAATTGCCATGTCCGTGTTCTTAGAGTAATCCAAGATGATGTCTTCTGCCATTTTCTTGGCCTTCCCATATGGGTTGATAGGAAGCTGTATTTGAGGAATATGGCATAAATGAGGTTACAGTCTTCAACTTTGTATTTGATAATTTTCTAAAACTTCTAAATCTTCGTATTCTAGTTCTTCGACTACCAATAAAGTTGGCATTTTGTCTATTTTTGCCTTGTTGCGAGGTCAAAAAAAATACAAATATGCTAAAGCTGTTACTAATGGTTATATGTAATCCCATAATTTTTAATTAATTTCATAATTTGGGACTACTAATTCACTAGCACAAGAAGTACATGCAATCACAAGATTTTTAGCAAAGTAAACTAATGCACGAAATAATAGATTGACATGAAGAGGAGGTAATCTAAGCTAACCTGAGGTGTTTCTTCTGTTATAGGTATTTTCTCCAGTTCGCCATAAGTGGCACATGTACTCGAATATATTAGAGTTTTAACACCATGAGCTGCCATAGCCTCCAGAACGACCAAAGTATTTGCAGTGATATTGTGGTAGTACCTGTTTGAGAGTTAAATGCTTATTCTGATAATAAGAGGAAGATTTCAAACAATTAAAATTAGTAATTAGTACTATAAATAGCAGAAGTTTGATTAATCAACACCAAAAATACAGAATTACTAGGACACTTAAAAAAGTAACCTTGTATTATCAAATTAGAATGTTTCTGCTTTTCATATGGCCCCCCATTATAGAAAAATGTCATAGATTTGATCATCTTTTTAGTATCAGGTGAAACTTATACTGAAACCTCCAAAACCAAACAAACTGATTCAAAACCACTGCCGAAACCGATACTTGTAGGAGGGTTCCAAAACTAATACTTAGAACCTTGGTTTAATCTTTCTAGATGAGCCACTGTAGAATTTCTTTGGACTAGGTATACCTCTAATTTTGGGGTATGTTTCACTTTTAAGTGCCTGCTGTCAGCTCCGTCCAAAACCATAGGTCACATGCAACAATTATGCCCCAATAAGTAAAACTAAGTCCTTTTGCCTCCTAATTCCTTAGTCTAAGTTCTTTAAGTAAAAAATTATAATGGTAAACCTAGTCTAAATTAGAACAGAACAACAACACCTTCTACAATAATGCATTCTCAAAGATGTGTTCCTCGTGGCTGACCCACTTTTCCCATTCTACAATCTAGGTATACAACAACCAATGGAATCCATGGATTTGGCTTGATGAACATAAACATATACACCCTCAACACTGTTTGAAGGGGATGTTCACTAATTTAGTCGAAATGAATTGCATTTTTAAAGAAAAAAACTATTAAGAGAAAATAAACTAGAAAGGGTGGTGGCATCTCTTTGTACAAAAAGTCGAAGCATGAGGACAAGTGGAGGAAAAGGGATTTTCTTTGTTTATCTGTTTCCTCCCCTTTTCTTTAAGGACTTGTATCATTTGGTGTTGAGAAAAATAAATCAAGTAATTATTCTACATAAATCAATTAAAATTGAGCAAAAATCTACCGAAAAGTGTCAAAATTTACCTATGTCAGGGAGATGGGATCGTGACCTAGATGGAAACCAGATGAAGAATGGGTCTCCGAAGTCGATGAAAGAGTCGGAGTCGGTTCCTGCATCCGCGTTCAAGCAGGTGTCGCGGAGAAGACTAGAGCCGAACCTGGACCGTCTCCCAAATCCCCTTACTCGAGCAAGAGTCAATGAAGTTATCGGGCTTGAGTGAAGAAATTTAGGATTCCTGAGGAGGAAGTTTTGGGATTTTGAATTTTTAAGAAGATTTGGGATTTTTTTACTCTAAAAGAGGAGGGAGTTTTGGGAAAAGGAGTGCCAGGGTTAGGGTTTTTTGCGGGAAAGGGAGTGCTTGGAAAATTTTAGAATATGTATTCACATGTTATCAAATGTTTGGTGTCGTTCTGCGACACATAGGTACATGTCGCCAAATGTATTGTATTTTTCTGCAACACATTTACTTGTCGCCAAATGTAATGTGTCTTTCTGCAACACACTTTTACATGTCGCCAAATGTATGATATCTTTCTACGACATATGGATGTCGCCATATATAGGGAATTTTTGGCGGGATTGCTATTTTGTTTCCCTCAAGTAAAATTGGTGTGGATTTTGCGACATACTAAAACAAATGTCGCTAATACATGCAAAAAATTAGCTTTTGGAGACATAAAAGATCCTATGTCGCTAAAACATGTTGCTAAAAATGTAATTTCTTGTAGTGAAGCCACACTTGGATGCAAGCGACTCTATTAGTCGTTACTTTACTATATGCATGTTAACTTAGTTTTAGTGGACTACCTTCTTGTTGGGGGATATTCTTATATCTCCTTTGGCCATGACACCTACACTACACGGTTTGAGATATTTTGTTAGGGGCATGACTTATGGACTGGCCCTCTCTAAAGTCGTGTGACGGATAGATGATCGTAACTGCTATGACTAGGATTTTAGAGACTCAAGCAGTTACAAAACTAGACGAGCCATGGACATGACTTGGTCAGTGTGGGAAATATTAGGGGAGGACAGTCGCTAGTGCGTATGGGAATCCGAACAGGTAAACCACAGTCTCCGGATGAAACTGTGGCAATTTATTTGCAGATACCCTCTGACGTTTTAGACGTTACGGCCGGATACAGATGACTGGATGCCAGTTACGTACACATAGCCTAAAATCCCACACATGTGCATTAAAGTTGTCCTCTAAATTGCAAATTAGGCGGTTAAAATCTCCTTTGCATATTTGTGTCTAGGATAGTCTTTTATATATTATCTTATATTTATGACAGTTCATATCAGCTTGTTCTTCCTGTATCTTGCTACGTCCGTCTGAGGACCTGGTTATTCTCCAGGTGTGTGTTCATGTCTTCCGCAGGTATCTTAGCCGGGATCGTGGTCTTCTCCATGTATTCGAAGATGACGTGACTTGGTTCCTCCTTGCTACTTCCACTTAGCCTTTTATATATCATGTACTTCTTCCTTTTTATTTGGTTGATAGTTGATGTGTCTCCACCCAACATATTGTACCAAGACAATTCATTATATGCTATCTTTTATTCCTTTATTTTGTGGATGAGATTATTTAGTTGTGGTTTGCTACATTTTACAGCTTATGTATACATACAAGGCCCATGTACTTCGTATGTATACAGCGGACATGTCTACGTACTTAGTCCTATGTATATTGGGACTGGGGCGTTACAATCCCTTCATATACGGGATTTCCAGTAGACACCTCATATATAGGACATTTGTCTTTCACAAAATTGATACCATAACCATAATTTGACAAATAACTTATGTTCAATAGGTTATGTTTCAATTTTTTGACCAGACAAATATTGTTTATTTTTTGTAGGGAGACATACCAACAGTAACTATTCCTATAATATTACTTCGAAGATTATTGCAAAAGGAAACATACCCTTCTCTTTTCATCGATAGCATAGCGAATAATGATGCATCACCAGTCGTATGCCACGAACGTCTGCTATTGAGTATCCACTTGCTTTTAGCAAGAGAGAGTTGAGGGTCCACCTACAAAATTAGTAAATATAAGCTTTGGTACCCACTTCTTCAATGGTCCATTATGATTAATTTTTTGGAATCCAAGAAAGTACATTTGTGTCAATTAGCTTTCTAGCTCTATAGTACTGTGATATATGCCCGTGTTCACCACAGTATGTGCATGTGATTTTAGAAATAGTGTTCTTCGTTTCTGTGTTGACGTACTTTTTGTGTGTCTTCCTTGAAAACTTGTATGTGATAGCATATTTGTGAGGAATGTGTTGCTTTTGTGCATTCTTTGGTTTAGTCCTTTTTGGTATATGCATCATGTTAGGACTAACCTTAGGTCATGTAACAGGAATAACAAGTTTGCCTAATTTTATTTCTAACTTTTTAGAGATGAAACATGTCACGACCCGATCCCAAATAATTCGGTCGAACCGGATCATGCCCAGTCTGCACCGTTGTTGAGACGGCGACAGTAAGCTGTTCCATTAGCAGGTAACCATAACAACAACATCTATATTTGTCACAACTCAAAATTCGGGAAATGAAACTTTATTAAACTTTTAAATCAAATACAACTGGAATTTAAATGTACTGAAATAAAACTGAATTCAAATAACAGAGTTTCAAATAAACAACAAAGCTGGAAAAAGGAAAAGCTATCTAATCAGCCGGCTCATCGGCCTCAGTCCCAACGTCCTCCAATGGGGACTCTGGCAGCACTACAGGGTACAGAATAGGGTCGTTGTAACTGCTGTATAACAGCTCAGCATCCTCAATGTCCCCTAAAAATGTATCTCCGGTCAGGAGGGAGCAAAGTACAATTCATGCTAATTTAAAACAGTTAAAATGAATAATAGAATCATGCACTTTTAAACAGTTTAGAAATGAACAGTTTTCTAGCAGTAAAACAGTGTGATTTGAATAGGCAATGAATATGACCGGCTTGGGTTGATTCAGTAGTATCCTATTGATACGGTACGGCTTATCCCCGTGTGTAAGAGGGGTAAGCTCACACAGTTCTAAGTTACAATTGGATGTGGTCATAAACATTACTCTATTCCCCCAGTCCCCAATCAGTTACAGTAATTGCAGTCAGTACTCTCAGGGAGAGTTTCGTGTTTGCATCGTGGTTTAAACTTGCATTAAAGCGATTATTAAAATAACTGTAAAACTAACACAAACTATACTTGCCTCAAAATAGACTGGACTGGAGAGGATGAAGACTTTGAGATGGGAATTCAGAATCGTCCTCGAATTCCTACATTCGAGAAATTGACTCAGAACCAGGGTTACCAATCTAACTATGCTAGTTGAAATCTCTAATTGTGTCATAATCCATTTTTATTCTTTATTAATAAAACACGAACAAAACACGGTTATTGGTGCATTGAATTTATAACGAGGGAAAGATCGTTTAAACTTTGTATTTTGGAAAACTCGTCGATATCAATTTAATTTGATTAAAACTTTATATTTTCGTAATTATAAATATAAAACTAAATTTCTTATTTTAGTGAGAAATACATGATCGTTAGTTAATATTAAAACTTGTAGATTTTAGGTGAGAAAATCTTTATTAATTTTTATATGAAAATAACTTTTTATTAAATTTATTCGTATGCTACAAAAACTCGCAAAATCAGCAAATAACCAAAAATCCTACGCTACTAAATTACAGTTACAGAACCAACAACCAGCCGGGCTTATGCCCATTACAATTTATTTACATAAATTGAAATTAGATAGAAACGGTCGTTAGTCCTAAACTTTCTATAATTAATTATAATTAAATAAATAAAATAAATTAAATAAGAACTAGTCTCAGATATGGTCCAATCGTCAACTAGACTAATGCCTCAACGTTCGGGCAAAGCCGATTTCGTTTGCACTTAGCCGGGGCCCATTGACCGATACGGTTGTCGCCCAAAATCCAAATATTTAATATATATTTCCGAAATCCATTTAAAAATCATTTTTAAAATATAATTAAATTTACGGAAAAAATCGGCAGCATCTCCTCTGTTTTTGGTCAACCCAAAAACTGGGAAATATGCCGATAATTTTCCTGCAAATCCCAAACCAGGGAATCCCAAAATATATACATAAAAATAATCCACAACCAATCCACAGATTAATTCGGAATGACCCGAACCAAATTCGGGAGTCTGAATCCAACCAAAACATCACCGCACAATACCGAAAATATTCGGAAGCTAAAATATATCGAAATCCATTTTCCGAAAAGTTTCGGAAAATCAAAACAACCAACAGAACCTTTCCGAAGGTTCCAAAACTACGACGTTGCTAAAAACCGAATTCCCAGGAGGGAATCGGGGACCAATCTCATCATAGACTGAAGAAAATGGGACGGGACAGGGGTTATATCTTGGGTTGCTCGGCTAGAGCTCTCAGATGCAAGTTATAAAAAATAAAGATGGGAACAGCAAGTCGGGAACAGCCGAAGCGCTGGACAGCGCTGGACGAGGCCGCGAAAGCGCGGGGAGGCGCTGCAAAAATGACGAAGGGGCGCTGGGAACCGGGGGCGCTGCCTCGGGGACGGGCGCGCAGGTGGATCTGGTCGGGGAGGCCGCTGGGGTCGCCGGGAAACGGCGGCCGACGATCGGAGGGGCGCCGAGGAGGGTCGGCGAAGGGGCGCAGGGGGTCGACCGTGCGGCATCGGGCGCCGCGCTGGGAGGCGGCTGCGGGGAGCCGGGCGTCGGGTGCTCGTCCGGCGGAGGGGCCGACGGTCGGGGGTCCGGGCGCGTGGCCGAGAGAGAGGGGGAAGGTTGGGGAAGAGGGAAAGAGGAGGGGATGGTTTGTTGTTCTTTGTGTGAGAGAGAGAGAGAAGAGGAGGTTGCTCTCTTAGGAAGAGAAGGGTTGTGCTCTCTGGTGGAGTAGAGGAGTGGGAGAGTTGGGAGTTATAAGGGGACTGGAGTTGGGGGAGTTATGGTTGTGAGGAAACATGGGGAGAAATATAAGGAGAGGGGTGAACGTGAGAAGGGGTAAGTGCTGGTCCAATTTGGACCAGCTCAAAAAGGTTTCTTTTTTTTTATTAATAGAAAGAATTCAGAATTTCAAAAATAAAAGGATTGGGTCTGGATTCGGGCTCGGGTCTGGGTTAACACCCAAAAACCATGTTTTAATTTTAGAAATTAATTTTAAAACTCAAGATAATAACAATAATAATAGAAATACTATAACAGTACTAATATTAATTATCCTACAAAAATTGGGTTTCACAATCTTTCCTCCTTAGAAAATTTCGTCCTCGAAATTAAAGGCAAGGTTAGGGGTTACCTTAAGTCTCAAACAGGTACGGGTACTGCTCCCGCATCTGGTCTTCTCGCTCCGAGGTCGACTCGCCTGGTGAGTTGTGCCGCCACATCACTCTGACTATCGGCGTCACGGTGTTCCTGGTTCTCTTCTCGCCTCTGTCCAATATCGCCACTGGCTTCTCCGGCACTGTGAGGCTGGGTCCAATCTCCAGCTCTGAATGGTCTAAGATATGGCTCGGGTCCGGGATGTAGCGTCTCAGCTGCGAGACGTGGAAGACGTTGTGGACGCCTTCGAGACTTGGGGGTAGAGCCACCCGATAAGCTACTTCTCCAATCCTGTTAAGTACTTCAAATGGACCAATGTACTTGGGGCTTATCTTTCCTGCTCTGCCGAACTGGATGGTTCCTCTGGTAGGAGAGATCTTCACAAACACATTGTCACCTTCTTCAAACTCCAAAGGCCGTCTGCTGCTATCAGCCCAATGCTTCTGTCTGTCTTGGGCAATCCTGAGCTTGTCTCTGATCATTCTCACCTTCTCTACTGCGTCGGTCACCATCTCAGGTCCAAGCAACACTCGTTCTCCGATATCGTCCCAAGCAAGTGGAGTGCGGCAATGACGTCCATAGAGTGCCTCGAACGGTGTCATACCGATGCTAGCTTGGTAGCTGTTGTTGTAAGAGAACTCTACCAAGTGCAAATGGTCTTCCCAAGACCCTCCAAATTCCAGGACGCAGGATCTCAGCATGTCTTCTAGCGTCTGGATTGTTCTCTCTGATTGCCCGTCAGTCTGAGGGTGGTAGGCGGTGCTGAACTTCAGTTGTATTCCCAAGCTGTCATGAAAACTCTTCCAAAAGTGAGAGGTAAATCTAGTATCTCTGTCAGATACGATACTTACCGGAACTCCATGAATCCGGTAGATGTACCGCATGTACAGTGCTGCCAACTTCTCGGTGGATAGACCAACCTTGAAGGGGATAAAGTGAGCTGACTTCGTCAGTCGGTCCACAATAACCCAAATGGCATCCTTCTCTCCTTGGGATCGAGGCAGTCCTGATACAAAATCCATCGTTATGTGCTCCCATTTCCACTTTGGGATGTCAAGCGGCTGCAATAATCCTGCTGGTCTCTGTCTGCTAGCTTTAACTTGCTGACAAATTAAACATCTAGCCACATACCTGGATACGTCCTTCTTCATTCCGTACCACCACACTATTGTACGCATATCCGGGTACATTTTGTTGGCTCCAGGATGTATGGAATACTGCGACTGGTGCGCTTCTTGCATCAGCTCGTTCCTCAGTTCGCCAGTTGGTACGCACAGCCTCGTTCCATTCTTCAGTGCTTCGTCGCTGGCGATTGAGAATCCTTCAAGTGTTCCCGCCAGCACTTGGTCTCTGAGTTTGCAAAGCGTCTCGTCTTAGAATTGTGCCTCCTTGACTCTGTCCATAAGACTTGAACGCACTTGCAACTGCATCATTGTTGACTCAGCTCCTGGTACGATGGCTTCTCTTCCCAGTTTCTTCATCTCTTCCTCGGGCAGTACAATTTCCAATCCAAGCTTCTCCATGTCCTCCAGCAAATGGCGCTTCTTGGTCAAGAACATTGCCAACGGGTATCGACTAAGTGCATTTGCAACAACATTAGCCTTACCCGGATGATACTGCAGGTTGATATCAAAATCCTTCATCAGCTCCAGCCATCGTCTCTGTCTCATGTTCAGCTCCTTCTGAGTGAAAACATATTTCAGACTTTTGTGGTCTGTAAATATTTCCACTCTCTCTCCATACAGGTAGTGCTTCCATAACTTTAAAGCAAATATCACCGCTGCGAGCTCCAAATCATGTGTGGGGTAGTTCTTCTCATGAGTCCGTAATTGTCTAGATGCATAGGCAATTACTTTCCCGTGTTGTTGAAGAACGCAGCCCAATCCCTTACCGGAAGCATCACTATAGATTGAGAAACCGCCGGTACCTACGGGTAGCGCAAGTATCGGCGCCGTTGTAAGCCTCTTCTTCAGTTCCTCAAAAGCTGACTGGCAAGCTTCAGACCATATGAATTCCTCGTTCTTCCTGGTAAGCTTCTTCATTGGTTCAGCAATCTTGGAGAAATCCTTCACGAACTTCCGGTAGTAGCCAGCTAAACCCAAAAAGCTTCTGATCTCTGCAACCGAGCTTGGTGCAGTCCACTTCTCAATAGAAGCTATCTTCTTTGGATCCACCGAAATTCCTTTTCCTGTGACAACATGGCCCAAAAATTCTACTTTGTCCAAAAATAATTCGCATTTGGATAGCTTACCATAGAGCTTCTCCTTCCTCAAGGTACTCAGCACTTTCCTCAGGTGCTCTTCATGCTCTTCCTCCGTCTTCGAGTAGATCAGTATGTCATCAATAAAGACAACAACAAACTGATCCAGATATTCATGAAAAACCTTGTTCATGAGGTTCATGAATACCGCGGGAGCATTTGTCAGTCCAAACGGCATGACCAAGAATTGAAATTGCTCATACTTGGTGTTGAACGCCGTCTTGGAAATATCCTCCTTCCTAACCTTGATTTGATGGTAGTCTGATCTGAGATCTATCTTTGAAAATACCTTGGCTCCACTCAGTTGATCAAACAGGTCGTCGATCCGGGGCAGGGGTACTTGTTCTTGATGGTGATGTTGTTCAGCGCCCGGTAGTCAATGCACATCCGCACGGTTCCATCCTTCTTGGGCACGAACAATACTAGTGCTCCCCAGGGTGAAGCCCCGTCTCTGATAAATCCTTGTGCCTTCAGCTCGTCGATTTGATCCTTCATCTCCTTTGCCTCCTTGGGGTTGACTCTGTAGCATCTCCGAGAAATAGGGGAAGAGCCAGGTACTAGATCGATGGTGAATTCCACACCTCGATCCGGCGGCATTCCTGGAAGACTATCTGGAAAGACGTCCATGAATTCCGCAATGATAGGGTGAGGAGGCCTGGGTTCTTCGGTGATTGAGGAGTAGGTAACACTCTTCATGTCCTCCGGAGCTCGAGAGATTTCAAACTCCGGTTCTCCTGGTGGGCTGAAGATGACACAACCTCGGTGACAATCTATCAGCGCATGCTGTTCACTTAACCAGTCCACATCCCTAGAACTACATCATAGTTGGGCAGGGGCATCACTAGTAAGGGTGTTAAAAATTGATGGCCTGAGATAGTGATAGGACAGTTACAAGCCTCGATGATGGGTATGGGACCACCACCAGTCATAACTCTACTAATCACCTTGCTAAGTCCCGTATCTAGGTGGTGTCCAGAAATAAACTCTGATGATATGAAACTATGTGATGCACCCGAATCAAATAATGCTAGAGCAGGATGTGAAAACATATAAATGGAACCTGTGATGACATCAGCGGTAGGTTCCTGCTCTGGTTCCTGCTCATCAGCTGCTAGGGCAAAAGCTCGCCCGGTCTTCTGCTGGTGCTGTCCGAACCGTTGTTGCTGAGTGGGTAGGGGAGCTCTTTGCTGATTGGTTCTGGTCAGGTGAACTGATGAGGGGCAGTCCCTCACTTGGTGGGCGGCAGACCCACAGACTAAGCAGTATCCTAGCCTCTTCCTGCATATGTTCGACTGATGTCCCGGCCTCTTGCAATATTCACAGACAGGGATCTGCCTCTGAGGCGACTTGTCATTAGTCCTCGCATGATGGTGCTGCTGCTGGTGGTGCGAAGGCCAGTTGTTGTTGTTGGTGGGCCTCTTCTGGTTACCCTGGAAGTTGCTAGTTCCAGGATACTCCCTCTTGGATCGAGAAGGCTGGCTCTTCTCCACGTCCTGAGCTCGTATCAGGATCCTCTCATATGTTTTAGCGCCACCTGCGATCACAGGGGTGCGAATATCTTCTCTTAATCCATACCTGAATCGTTCAGCACGATCCTTGGGGTCAGCAACCAGGTTCTGGACAAAGCGGCTAAGTCGGCCGAACTCTGCCGCATATTCGCTGACCGTCATGTTCTCCTGCTTCAGGTCCTGGAATTGCCTTTCCATCTCCCGCATCTCAGATGTTGGAAAGAACTTCCTGCGGAACAGCCTCTTGAGGGTGTCCCAGTCGAGCTACTTGTCCTGGAGTCGAGGTTCATTCCGATACCAGGTGCTCGCCACTTCTTGCAGTTGGAGTCCTACTGCTTCGGTCTTGAGGTCCTCTGGGAGTCGAGCGACGCTCAAGAGATGCTCCATACTGTCTAGCCATTCATCGGCGTAGATGATACCCTCGGTTCCTTTGAAAGTTCGAGGGCCTTGTTTCTTAAAGCTCTCTATATCTTTTCGACCTTCATGTAATAATACGCCTCTAATCAAAAGAATGGCCTTTAGTGATATAAATCTTAACTCCTGAATTATGCTTATCTTGGCAGGTCGTGGCTCTGATGAAGTGGTTCCTCCTCTCTCGAAGGCAGCCATAGCCACGTTGTGGGCATTCTCCATGCCTTCTCTCATGATCGCGGTCTGCTCACGATGGGCTTCAGCTTGGGCTGCAGTCTGCTCTTGGTGGGCTTCTGCTTGAGCTCTCTGGGCTTCAAGCACTCCTCGTAGCATTCCCACTAGATCAGTGGGGTCCACGGGCACTGGTGGGGCAACTGGTGCGGCCACTACCGCAGGGGTCTGTGGCTCAGCCTGGGAATGCGCAGGTTGCATCGTTTGTGTTGTAGTAGCGTAAACGGGTCGGGGTGCTGGTGCAACATGGGGGCGGTCAGTCAGCTGCAACTGAGGTGGGTCCCGACGTGCTTGAAGAGATGGGGTGTGATCAGTAGATAACACCTCATCATTAGCAGGGCCGGATCGGGTAGTCTTCCCTTTGGCCATAATCTGGAAGGTTTTGGTACAAATATAAGCAAGGTATCCTACCAGTCTATAATCAAACAAAAATATTTATTTATATATAATTCGGACCTATGTTGTGACAAATCAATGTTCTAGTGTTCTAATTGTTTCTAGGTATGTTTTCCTAAGTTGTTGTTGTACGGACTTGCATGGGCCACCACTAAAAACATGTCACGACCCGATCCCAAATAATTGGGTCGAACCGGATCATGCCCAGCCTGTACCGTTGTTGAGACGGCGGCAGTAAGCTGTTCCATTAGCAGGTAACCATAAAAACAACATCTATATTTGTCACAACTCAAAATTCGGGAAATGAAACTTTATTAAACTTTGAAATCAAATACAACTGGAATTTAAATGTACTGAAATAAAACTGAATTCAAATAATAGAGTTTCAAATAAACAACAAAGCTGAAAAAAGAAAAAGCTATCTAATCAGCCGGCTCATCGGCCTCAGTCCCAACGTCCTCCAATGGGACTCTGGCAGCACTACAGGGTACAAAATAGGGTCGTAGTAACTGCTGTATAACAGCTCAGCATCCTCAATGTCCCCTAAAAATGTATCTCCAGTCAGGAGGGAGCAAAGTACAATTCATGCTAATTTAAAACAGTTAAAATGAATAATAGAATTATGCACTTTTAAACAGTTTAGAAATGAACAGTTTTCTAGCAGTAAAACAGTGTGATTTGAATAGGCAATGAATATGACCGGCTTGGGTTGATTCAGTAGTATCCTATTGATACGGTACGGCTTATCCCCGTGTGTAAGAGGGGTAAGCTCACACAGTTCTAAGTTACAATTGGATGTGGTCATAAACATTACTCTATTCCCCCAGTCCCCAATCAGTTACAGTAATTGCAGTCAGTACTCTCAGGGAGAGTTTCGTGTTTGCATCGTGGTTTAAACTTGCATTAAAGCGATTATTAAAATAACTGTAAAACTAACACAAACTATACTTACCTCAAAATAGACTGGACTGGAGAGGATGAAGACTTTGAGATGGGAATTCAGAATCGTCCTCGAATTCCTACATTCGAGAAATTGACTCAGAACCAGGGTTACCAATCTAACTATGCTAGTTGAAATCTCTAATTGTGTCCTAATCCATTTTTATTCTTTATTAATAAAACACGAACAAAACACGGTTATTGGTGCGTTGAATTTATAACGAGGAAAAGATCGTTTAAACTTTGTATTTTGGAAAACTCGTCGATATCAATTTAATTTGATTAAAACTTTGTATTTTCGTAATTATAAATATAAAACTAAATTTCTTATTTTAGTGAGAAATACATGATCGTTAGTTAATATTAAAACTTATAGATTTTAGGTGAGAAAATCTTTATTAATTTTTATATGAAAATAACTTTTTATTAAATTTATTCGTATGCTACAAAAACTCGCAAAATCAGTAAATAACCAAAAATCCTACGCTACCAAATTACAGTTACAGAACCAACAACCAGCCGGGCTTATGCCCATTACAATTTATTTACATAAATTGAAATAAGACAAAAACGGTCGTTAGTCCTAAACTTTATATAATTAATTATAATTAAATAAATAAAATAAATTAAATAAGAACTAGTCTCAGATATGGTCCAATCGTCAACTAGGCTAATGCCTCAACGTCCGGGCAAAGTCGGTTTCGTTTGCACTTAGCCGGGGCCCATTGACCGATACGGTCGTCGCCCAAATCCAAATATTTAATATATATTTCAGAAATCCATTTAAAAATCATTTTTAAAATATAATTAAATTTACGGAAAAATCTGGCAGCATCTCCTCTGTTTTTGGTCAACCCAAAAACTGGGAAATATGTCGATAATTTTCCTGCAAATCCCAAACCAGGGAATCCCAAAATATATATATATAAATAATCCACAACCAATCCACAGATTAATTCAGAACGACCCGAACCAAATTCGGGGGTCCGAATCCAACCAAAACATCACCGCACAATACCGGAAATATCCGGAAGCTAAAATATATCGAAATCCATTTTCCGAAAAGTTTCGAAAAATCAAAACAACCAACAAAACCTTTTCGAAGGTTCCAAAACTGCGACGTCGCTAAAAATCGAATTCCCAGGAGGGAATCGGGGACCAATCTCATCATTGACTGAAGAAAATAGGACGGGACAGGGGTTATACCTTGGGTTGCTCGGCTAGAGCTCTCAGATGCAAGTTATAAAAAAAGAAAGACGGGAACAGCAAGTCGGGAACAGCAAGTAGGGAACAGTCGAAGCGCTGGACTAGGCCGCGAAAGCGCGGGGAGGCGCTGCGGAAACGACGAAGGGGCGCTGGGAACCGGGGGCGCTGCCTCGGGGACGGGCGCACGGCTGGATCTGGTCGGGGAGGCCGCTGGGGTCGCCGGGAAACGGCGGCCGACGGTCGGAGGGGCGGCGAGGAGGGTCGGCGATGGGGCGCAGGGGGTCGGCCGTGCGGCGTCGGGCGCCATACTGGGAGGCGGCTGCGGGGAGCCGGGCGTCGGGTGCTCGGCCGGCGGAGGGGCCGACGGTCGGGGGTCCGGGCGCGTGGCCGAGAGAGAGGGGGAAGGTTTGGAAAGAGGGAAAGAGGAGGGGATGGTTTGTTGTTCTTTGTGTGAGAGAGAGAGAGAAGAGGAGGTTGCTCTCTTAGGAAGAGAAGGGCTGTGCTCTCTGGTGGAGTAGAGGAGTGGGAGAGTTGGGAGTTATAAGGGGAGTGGAGTTGGGGGAGTTATGGTTGTGAGGAAACGTGGGGAGAAATGTAAGGAGAGGGGTGAACGTGAGAAGTGGTAAGTGCTGGTCCAATTTGGACCAGCTCAAAAAAGGTTTCATTTTTTTTATTAATAGAAAGAATTCAGAATTTCAAAAATAAAAGGATTGGGTCTGGGTTCGGGCTCGGGTCTGGGTCAGCACCCAAAAACCATGTTTTAATTTTAAAAATTAATTTTAAAACTCAAGATAATACCAATAATAATAGAAATACTATAATAATACTAATATTAATTACCCTACGAAAATTGGGTTTCACAGCACAAGACTCTTTGAATTTAGCAGTCATATCCGTAAGTCTGTACTCAATAACTAGGTATATCTTCTTCTCTATGTCATAAAGTTCTTGCACCTTGACAAAGTCTCTTTTGTTTTGTTCTATTATATGGATAGCCTCCTGATAGTCCAATCTGATCTTGGCTATCTCTTCCATGTTACCGATAGTAGATGAATATCTTCTAGTATATTAGACTGGTGTGCTGTCGTATGCACCCAAAAATAAAACTTTTAATCTTAAAATTATTTGTAGAAGTGAGAGTAAGGATCGATCCCACGGAGAGCAATTAGTGTACTTTTATACAATGTGAACAAGGATGGGGGAGGTCTTGAATATGGTAATAGAAAATTTAAGAAAAGCTAAAAACAATTAAAGTATTAAAATCAATCAAAGGAACAAATATTGGTCTCAGTGAACATTCACCATTGGAATCTTAAAATTGATCATCGGTGCAAGCATAAATTAAATCATACTTTGAATATTTACCGTTTGAAGTATTTTTCTATCTCTCTTAGCCTTAGTTAATTAGATACAAGCGACCTAATTAACTTTAATTACTAAATAAAATAAGATGAGCGCTAAAGATTTAATCTAGCAATTTCTTAGAGAACAAAGAGATCGATAAAGTAAAACAACACAAGCACAAGCGGTTGCATTTAATTTTGTCAAATATTTTTCTCCTAAGATCTAATAAAACAAAGAAGTTCATTAAATCTTAGTTGCTTCACAAATTAGAAATATTAAACAATTTCGGATTTGATATATAATTTAGCGGTAGATCAAAATGAATAATAAACTTGTAGACCTCCTAGTAATTAAATAAAACAATCATGAAAGTTGGCATAGAAAGACATTCAACATCAAAATATAAATCAAACATATAAAAACAATTTATATCTCAAAAGTTTATTGATTCCAAGGCTCCCGTACACTTCGACCAACAAGACTTTTAGTCGCACATGTTCATCAAAACTTCAAAAGAAAAGTTGGAGAAGAAGAAAAAGAAGAGTTGTGTGTTGTCTATTCTTCTCATTATTTCTACCCCTTTTATACACCCAAAATTTGTTGTTTCTAGCCCACAATATCTCTCCAAATATCCTCTAAAAGTAAAACTTCTCAAACCAAAAAAAACTAAGTCATAGAACAAGTAGGAAAATAGTTATTTTGGTTCCTATTTTTGTTCACAACATCTTTGACCCAACTTCAAGCCTGATTTCGTACATGATGTAGCTTGAATCTCGAAAAACTTAAAATATAAAAGTTGTTGCAATTTATCTTAGCTTTCTAAATCTTTTTGAAGTATGTCAATTGCTTTTGGGAGGAGAAAATTATACTCATTTTGGTAAAACGTATCAAAACTATCCAAATTTACAATTTAGCTCCTTTTTGTACATAGTGTCTCCAACTGCATCCTAAATCAAAATATAAATAAAATGAGTTCCTTTAGTCATAAAATGAGCGTAAAATAGTGAACATTAAGGGATAAAAATATAATACTTTATGTTCTCATCAAATACCCCCATACTTAACTTTTGTTCGTCCTCGAACAAAACTCAAATTTATTTTTTTCAAAACAAAAATCAAGGTTGTAATGCCATAAATAAAGAATAATCAAGCTCTTTAAAACTCATACCATATCATGAAAACATATTCTTAGACAACTTCTAATTACTTAGTAAGTACTTTCACTTGAAGATAGAGTAAACTAAATTGGTAGACGCTCACAGGAATAAACACTCAACTCTCATCGGTTTGAAGGGTAAGTGTTCCGCTCAAATTCATTCCAAAAGAAATGATCTACCATAAGCTTGCATATCTTCTCATTCTCTACCACTTGGATCACATGCATAACAAAAAACATAAGGACTTTTTATGGGTTGTAGCGGGGCTTAGGATTAAGGTAGGATATATTTGGAAATGTACCTAACAAGCCATCAAAACTAGTGGAGCAAAAATGATTGAACTAAAGTGCATAATGTATAAAACATGTAAATACAATCACCCCATTCAGCAGCTTCTTCAATTTGACTTAAAGCATTTAACATACCTTTTTATTAGAATTTTAGGAAGAATTATGAATCTCAAAAGTAATTTCCTCTATCATTTTTTTTTCTTTCATTACTTCTTCTTTCCATTTTTTTTTCTTTTTTTTATTATTTTTTTTTCTGAATCATGATGGAACACAAGAATTTGAGAATGAAAATATGTAGCCAAACTAGAAATTCAGATACCCCACATTTATTTCTTATACACCCATACATATCATAATGCTCTACTAGCTTTTCGACTTGGGTAAAGAATTTTTTTCTGGTTAAAGCTTGTAGTGTGGGTTCACAAAAATAAAAGCAATAAGGCTCAAAGGGGTTCAACCAAAGGAAAAATAATTTCAGGGTAGGCTATTTGGCTTAAGTAGCATAAAAAATGGCCTTAATCATGTTTATGTATGCATGTGCTGATGTGACCTCGAAGAGAATCTAAGCAAGTTCTAGAGAAACAAGTCCATGGAAGAATATCTCTCATTAAAGAAAATAGTGAGACTGATTTGTCAGTCTAAATGATCAAAACCTCACTGGCTTTTGTCTACCAAATTTATTTACTACCATTCTCAAGGAAAATAACTATACTAATTAATTCTAAGTTGAAAAGAGTATTTATTCAATCATGTTATGAATTTTTTAAACTTAGTTAAATCATCCTCATGACATACGCAACCAAACAATATTGAAAACCACAAAAAAAATTTGAATTAAAAAAACTAAAATTTTATTGAAAACCAAAAAAAACTTATTTAAAAAAAAACTGCTTAAAATAATTTAAATCCTTCCCAACCCTTAGACTGACATTGTCCCCAATGTAAGGCTAAATGCAAAGAAAAAGCAAAATAAATAAAATAAAAATGCAAGAATAAGAACAAACTCCCCTTGGGTTGCCCAAGTTTATTGTCATGGATGTGTCCTCCTTCAATTAGGATAAGTTGGATCCTCAAGGTTGAATTCATCCAGATTCTCCACTTTGAAACCTTCATAGAAAAGCTTGAGCCTTTGGCCATTTACCTTGAATACTTTAGACGTTGCTAAACTTTGAATTTTAACTGCACCATGATTAAAAACATTAGTAACAACAAAAGGTCCAATCCAATGAGAACGCAATTTATCCGAAAACAGACGAAGTCGTGACTGGTATACAAGGACTTTTTGACCAACTTGAAACTCCTTCCTGGAGATCATCTTTTCATGAAAAGCCTTCGGTTTTCTCTTTGTAAATTCGAGCAGTCTCATAGGCGTCATTGCGAATTTCCAACAACTCTTGTAGTTGTAACTTCCTATGTTCTCCATTTTCATATGCCTTCATATTGAGACTCTTGATAGCCCAATAAGCCTTGTGTTCTAACTCAACAGGAAGATGGCACGATTTTCCAAATACCAACCGGTATGGTGACATACCGATAGGCATCTTGTAAGCAGTTCTATACACCCACAAAGCATCATCCAAGCGCAAACTCCAATCTTTTCTACTCGGATTGACGGTCTTCCCAATGATGGACTTGATCTCTCTATTTAATACCTTCGCTTGCCCACTCATTTGTGGATGGTAGGTAGTTGACACCTTGTGGGTCACATGCTACGTTCTTAGCAAAGTCTCGACGGTTCGATTGCAAAAGTGAGTACCTCGATCACTTATTAAGGCTTTCGGAATCCCAAACTTGGAGAATATGTTGGACTTGATAAAATCTGAATCAACTTTAGAATCATTAGTCCTGGTAGCTTCAACTTCTACCCACTTTGATACATAATCAACAGCAAGCAAAATATAAACATAACTAAAAGATACAAGGAACGGTCCCATAAAATCGATGCCCCAAACATAAAAAATTTACAAAATAATATAGGATTTTGTAGTATTTCATTCCTTTGAGATATATTATCTTTCTTTTGGCAATTATTGCATATTTTACGAAAAGAATATGAATCACGAAATAAAGATGGCCAATAGAAACCACATTCTAATACTTTTCTTACCGTCCTCTTAGCTCCAAAATGTCCTCCACATGCATAAGAATGACAAAAGGTGAGAATTGAAATAATATTATTTTTATGTATGCATCTTCTTATTATTTGATCTGTACAATGCTTCCATAGGTATGGGTCATCCCATGCATAGTATTTGGCATCAAATTTAAGCTTATCTCTTTGAGCCTTTGACAAACTAGAAGGAAACATATTAGTAATCAAATAATTTATGATATTTGCATACCAGGATAATGTCGTAATTACAGTAAACAGTTGCTTATCAGAAAATGTTTCTTGCAGACGAAGTTCATCCTCCACATGAACTAAATGACTTAAATGATCTGCAATATGATTTTATGTCCCTCTTTTGTCTTTGATCTCTAAATCAAATTCACTCAAGAGAAGTATCCATCGGATTAACCTTCGTTTTGTCATCTTTCTTCGTCATCAAATAATAAGAGCTGCGTGATCAGAATAGACTATAATTTTAGTACCAAGCAAATAAGATTGAAATTTTTCTAAAGCAAAAAAACATCTAAAATTTCTTTTTCAATAGTAGAGTAATTTATCTGAGCATCATTCAAAGTTCTTGAAGCATAATAAATTGTGTGAGATGCTCTTCCAATCCTTTGACCTAATACAGCACCGACTGCATAATCACTTGCATCACACATTATCTCGAAAGGTACGTTCTAGTCAGGGGGCTAGATAACTGGGGTAGAAGTCAATATTTTCTTTAGTGTGTCAAATGCATTTTTACATGCCTCATCGAATTCAAATGCCATATCCTTTTGTAGCAACTTGCACAAGGGTAATGCTATTTTGGAGAAGTCTTTGATGAATCTTCGATAAAAACCTACATGTCCAAAAAAGAACGAACTTTCCGCACACTAGTGGGATAAGGTAAAGATTGAATAATATCAATTTTAGCTTTATCTACCTCAATTCCTTAGATGAAACAATATGACCCATAACTTTACCTTGTTCAACCATAAAATGACATTTTTCTAAGTTTAAAACAAGATTAGTTTCTACACATCTTTGGAGAATAAGTGTAAGGTTATGCAAGCATTTATCAAAAGACTCTCCATAAACTGTGAAATCAGTCCATAATACTTCTATAATATACTCAACATAGTCTGAAAAATGCTAACCATACACCTTTGGAAAGTAGTGGGGGCATCGCAAAGACCAAATGGCATGCGGCAATATGAAAAAGTTCCAAACTGGACATGTAAAAGTTATCTTTTTTATCTCCTGGAAGCAATTGAAATTTGAAAATAATCTGAATAACCATCAAAAAAATAATAGTAAGTATGACCATCTAACATTTCAAGCATTTGATCAATAAAAGGTAATAGAAAGTGGTATTTACGAGTTTCAGCATTTAATTTACTATAATCTACAAACCTGCCATCCATTCTGGTACACAGGTGGGAACTAGCTCATCGTTTTGATTCTTTACGACAGTTATCCCGATCTTTTTAGGAACCGCTTGCACCGAACTAACCTACTGGCTATCCGTAATAGGATAGATCACTCCAACTTCAAGAAGTTTTAGGATATTCTTTTTTACTACCTCCATTATGGGTGGATTTAATCTTCTTTGCGGTTACCGAGATGGTTTTGTTCCTTCCTCAAGTAAGATGTGATGCATGCATGTAGACAGACTAATTCCTTTTATATCCACAATTGTCCAACCGATAACCGTCTTGTGCTCCTTAAGGACATGTACCAGCTTTTTCTTCTTGTGTTGCACTAAGTTTATTAGAAATGGTCACTGGTAATGTTCCTCCATCTCCAAGGAACACATACTTGAGGTGACTATGAAGAGGCTTCAAGTCTGGAGTAGGGGCCTACAAAATAGAGGGTGAAGGCTTCTTATTAGAAATTGATAAGAAAATAGAAGAAAAGTTACCCGACGGTTGTATTTTTGGGAAATCATTCAATGCTGCAACAGTTTCCTGCAGATCATTACTCAGAGCTAACTCCTTATGGTCTTTTTCAAGATGCTCACTAATGGCAACTTCCAGTCCATCTTTGCCATTAAGTTCAAAAACATCCTATGCTAAAGAATCAACCACATCATTAGAATAAACAGTATTATCATTTAAGGATATTTCATGGCATTATAAATATTAATTTTAACAATTTTACCATCAATTCCAAGATAAGTATGCCACTATGCACATGAATCTTAGTCTTGGATGTCTTTAAAAATGGTCTTCCTAACAAAATAGGAGCAGTTTGGTCACCATTTTCCAGATCAAGCACATAAAAATCAGCAGGAAAAATCAAATCATCAATTTGTATAAGAACATCCTCAATTAATCCTTAGGATAGGCATTAGAATCTATCAGCCAATTGAATTATAACACCAGTTTTATTCAGAGGTCCAAGATTTAAGGATTCATATATAGAGTATGGCATGACATTGATAGAAGCTCATTAAATCTAACAGTGGCTTTCTCATATTTATTGTTACCAATCTACAAGAGATAGTAAATATTCCTGGATCTTTGCATTTCGTAGGGAGTTTTCTTTGAATTACTACAGAAACACTCTCCCCTACTTTCACTTTCTCATATCCTTTAAGTTTTTGTTTCCTTTTTATTGTACACAATTCTTTTAAAAATTTAGCATAATGAGGTACTTGTTTGATAGCATCTAAAAGTGGAATATTTAGCCTCACATTTACTGAAAAGTCTCATATAACTCATTATTCTGTTCAATTTTCCTAGATTCTGCTAAAGCTTGAGGAAAAGGAGGTACTGGCTTATAATTAGAAAGATGGTGGAAACTTATAATTGGGTACTTCATCATCATTGGAGAAGTTCGTGTCTGCAACGATTGTTTTCTCTTTCTCTTGTTTTGACGATATAGGTGCTTCTTTACTTGAATGTCAACCTCTTTACCACTTCTTAAAACGATTTCACTTGCATTTTCTTCTGAATTTACTATCGTTTGAGATGGTAACTACCCTGAACTTTGTGTCCCTAGCTTATTAATTATTGTAGCCATTTGGGTTATTTGATTGTCCAAGCTTTGAATATTAGCCCTTGTCTCCTGTTGAAATTGTAAAGTATTAGTGGCAAGAGACAAAACAATTTCTTCTAAAGACATACCAGAGTTAGAAGTTTGGCTTAGTTATTGTTTAGGGGGATATGGCTGCTTGTACTGTTGGTAACTTGGCCAATTTTGATTGACGAGCTGATTTGATTGTGGATTTCCATATTTAAAATTGGGATGATCTCTCCATCTTGGATTGTATGTGTTTGAGTAGGGATCATACTTTCTTTGTGGTTGTCTAGGAAAACCACCTACCACGTTCACTTGCTCATTGGGCTCCTCTTGAAAAATTGGGCACATGTTAGTTGGATGCCCCGCTATTGAACAAATCGTACAAGCTTGTCATCGTTTGTATGTTACCTACAGCAATTTGACGAAAAGAGAAGTTAAATTAGGCAATTTGTTGTTCTACGGAAGAAATATTTACTTCGTTGGTGTGTCTAGATGGAAGATCTAGCCTAGTTCCAAATTGTTGAGAATTAGCCGCCATATTTGCAATTAAATTTCTTGTAGCCTCAAGAGTTTTATCTACCAAAGCACCTCCACTAGCAGCATCTATCATGCTTCTATCATTTGATAGAAGGCCTTCGTAGAAGTATTAAAAAAGTAGCTGCTCACTAATTTGATGATGGGGGCAGCTTCCACATAATTTTTTGAAACGTTTCCAGTACTAATGGAGAGACTCTGTATTGTGTTGCCTTACCTCACAAATTTTTTTTTCGGATATTGGCCGCCCTTGAAGCTAGAATGTACTTTTCTATGAACAATCTTTTCATCTCATTCCATGTGACAATATTTCTGGAGGGTAGGTAGTAGAGCCAATCCTAGCCTAATCCTTTAAGGAAAATGGAAACGCTCTTAATTTGATTTGCTCTTCAGTCACCCCCGTCGGCTTAGTACTTGTGCATACCACATGAAGCTCCTTTAGATGCTTGTGAGGGTCTTCACCTGCAAGACCATGAAAAAGTTGGAAATAATGTATAAGTCCATATTTTAATTCAAAAGTAGTAGTAGCATCTAAAGTCGGAAACGTTATGCATAAAGGGTGTTGGTTCAAATCAGGGGCAGCGAGTTCTTTGAAAGTTCTAGTTTCAACCATGACTCCTTCTCGGATTAGAATTGCAAGAAAATATGAAATCTGGAGCGAGGTTGTTCTCGTTAGAGTCTCTTTGAGTTTCTTTCCTTAACCTATGTAGAGTTCTTTCTATTTCTGGATCGCTCTAAAAATCACCTTGATTAGAAGATCGAGTCACAACCATAAACAATAAAGAACAATATGAAAAGTAATTAAAAAAAATATGAGAATGATAACTAATAATTTTTTTCTTTCCTTTTTTATAAATGAATAAAAATGTATTGAATTATAATAAAAAAATAAAGATCACAAAAAGCACAAAAATTAACTAAGATTACTCCCCGGCAACGGTGCCAAAATTTGGTGTGTTGTCGTATGCACCCAAAAATAAAACCTTTATTCTTAAAATTATTTGTAGAAGTGAGAATAAGGATCGATCCCACGAAGAGCAATTAGTGTATCTTATGCATTGTGAACAAGGATGGGGGTGGTCTTGAATATGGTAATAGAAAATTTAAGAAGAGCTAAAAACAATTAAAGTATTAAAATAAATCAAAGGAACAAATATTGGTCTCTGTGAACATTCACCATTGGAATCTTAAAATTGATCATCGATGCAAGCATAAATTAAATCATACTTTGAATATTTACTGTTAGAAGTATCTTTCTATCTCTATTAGGCTTATTTAATTAGATACAAGCGACCTAATTAACTTTAATTACTAAATAATCTAAGACATGCGCTGAATATTTAATCAATCAATTTTTTAAAGAATAAAGAGATCGATAAAGCAAAACAACACAAGTACAAGCGGTTGCATTTAATTTTGTCAAATGTTTTCTCCTGAGATTTAATAAAACAAAGCAGTTCATTAAAACTTAGTTGCTTCACAAATTAGAAACATCAAACAATTACGGATTTGATATACAATTTAGCGGTAAGTCAAAATAATAATAAACTAGTAGGCCTCCAAGTAATTAAACAAAAAAAATTATGAAAGTTGGCGTAGAAAACATTCAATATTTAAAGTATAAATCAAACATATAAAAACAATTTAGATCTCACAAGTTTATTGATTCCAAGGCTTTCATACACTTCGACCAACAAGACTTATAGCCGCACATGTTCATCAAAACTTCAAAAGAAAAGTTAGAGAAGAAAAAAAGAGTTGTGTGTTGTCTATTCTTCTCATGATTTCTATCCCTTCTATACACCCTAAATTAGTTGTTTCCAGCCCACAATATCTCCCAAAATATCCTCTAAATTAGTGCTCTTCGTTTCTGTGTTGACGTGCTTTTTGTGTGTCTTCCTTGGAAACTTGTATGTGAAAGCATATTTGTGAGGAATGTGTTATTTTTGTGTATTCTTTGGTTTAGTCCTTTTTGGTATATGCATCATGTTAGGACTAACCCTAGGTCATGTAACAGAAATGACCTGTTTGCCTAATTTTATCTCTAACTTTTTAGAGATGGCACAAGTCTCTTTGAATTTAGCAGTCATAACCGTGAGTCTTGACCCAGTGACTAGGTATATCTTCTTCTCTATTTCATAAAGTTCTTACAGCTTGACATAGTCTCTTTCTTTTTCTTCTATTATATGGATAGCCTCATGATAGACCAATCTGATCTTCACTATCTCTTCCGTGTTACCGGTAGTAGATGTCTCTTTGATATCTTCTAGTATATTAGACAATCTAGCTACTTCGGTTGTGTATGCCTTAATCTATTTGCAAGATTGCTTATACTTGTCCAACACATTTATGTGCTTTTCAAGTAGTTCGCTAAAGGCATTTTATAACTCATCGGAAGTAAAATCATCATAGAGAAGGTTCTTAGATACCTTTTCGTATACCATTAGATAGGCATTTGCACTGCCTGTTGGGTCTGTCCTCCTTCTCTGATTCACTGGTCTCACTTTTGTGCCTAGATGCTGGTGTTAGCGTACTTTCGACCAGTTGTAGCTTTTCTGTTCGATCTCAATCGGTCGTATGGACTGCTTTTCTTCGTTAGTTGACAGTCTTTTTTCATATACCCTGACTTATTACACCCAAAGCAGATAGTTTTTTATTGATTTATGGATGGATGTCTTTCTTCTTTCGGTTTGATCTCTCAAACATTAAGAATTTTCTGAAGTTTTTGACCAGCAGGGCCTATTCATCACTATTGGAATCTTCTTCGTCAGAATCATTGTATGACACTCTTTTGGCTTGAGCTTTGAAGGCAATTGATTTTTCTTTGGGAGTTGCCTCCGCAAAGTCTTGTAGGTCCAACTCATGGGTCATGAGCTTGTCCATTAGTGTCTCCAATATCATCGTGGTGAGGTCGTTTCTTTCTATGGTTGTGGTGACCTTCGAGTTTTAGTTCTTTGTTAGAGCATGTAGTAATTTTTTGATCTTCTCTTGATTGTTGTAATCCTTACCAAGAGATTGTAAAGGATTAGTAATATCAAGAAAACGAGTAAACATTTATGTAATTGACTCACCGGGTTTCATCTTGAAGGACTTGTATTCTTGTGTCAATCTACTGATTTTGGATTCCTTCACTTAGGAAGTTCCTTCATAAGTTACCTCAAGAAGTCTCTAAATTTTATTAGATGTCGTACAAGTGGATACATGATTAAACTCAATTTTGTCAATTGCACAGAATAGTGCATTGATGGCTCATGCATCTAGACTAGTGTCTTTTCATGCTCAGTGTATTTGTCATGTGGTTTGTCTACTACAATACCATCAATCACTGTTCTAGGAGGTTTCTTGTAACCATCTATAACTATTGACCAAAGATCGAAGTCTAGTGACTTTAGAAAGAAACTCATCCGTATTTTTCAATAGGTATAATTTATTCCCTCAAATAGTGGAGATCTATTTATGGATTGCCCTTCACCATTGAATATAGATTAAAACCTGCCATAACTCTATATACTCTCTAGATGGTCATGTATACGTATAACCTAGCTCTGATACCAATTGTAGGACCGTTGAGCACCTCTAGAGGGGGTGAATAGAGTGTGTGCATTTGTAGCAAAAAATATTACCAATTAAAAAATTAAACTTATATACTATGGCAAGTAAAAGCAAATGATATGACAATAAATAGATTATAGTAAAGTAATAGTTAAGAAGATCAAACTCAATGACACAGTGATATATATTGGTTTTCCTCTAAGAGGAAAAGTCCATTCTCGAGTACTCCTGCTTGATGTTAATCCACTATAGCATAAGCTTTAACTAAGTGCTTGCAACCCATACAACATCGTGCTTGGTGACAAGTGCACGACCGACTTCATAATATCGTGCTTGGCGACGAGTGCATGACCGACTCCAAAGGATGATTTGAAAACTGTAAGGTTTTCTGAATACAGCCTCCGATACAACTCTTCAACACCAAACTCTAGATTGAAACATAAATTGTATTGGCTTGGCTAAGAGAAGTATAAGCTTGATTTGAAAGTATGGCACGTAGAAAACACTTAGAAATGAATAGAGAAGAGAAGATTGAATGAATGAGTGATTTTAAAATGTGAAAGTTCTTCTCTATTTATAGTGTTTTTGTAGATCTAATTCGGGCAAAGTTTAGACAGAGTTCGGATGCAGAAATCTTGCATTCGAACGTTGAATGCAGATTTAGAGAAAATTCAAAAAAATTGTTCAAACTAACCTAATTGAACTTGGACCGAACTCTGGTCGAGTTCTGCCAGAGTCAGGACAGAACCATTTAGGCCATTTTAGTTGGGTTTTTGGCTTTTTAGTATGTGGAGTTTTAGATAGAAGTTTATGGATAGGAAGGCTATATATTTGTGGACTGAGAAATAGCATAGGCAATACCGATCCTGATCAACCTTACATATTTTTTCTAGACTCAATAAAAGTAAAAATACAGAAAAAATATGTAAAAGCTTGATCTTGATTCCATTGTGTTTGGTTCTTGATGACGATGAGACTTTTGTAGCTTGTGGCAGTAGTAGGCGCAGTCTTGAAACCTAAAAACATGTAGCAGTATGTATATTTTGCGTATCGACCAAATTTGACGTTGATTATCAAAATTAGGTGTGATCATGACCAATGGGCCAACAAAGTCAATATATGAAAGATCCAATTTTAAATATATGATCAAAGTAAAAGATGAAAATCAAATCATATATTTGCTTACCATATATGTTCCAATATATGGCGATCGATGCACTTTTCGAGCTTCTCCGACACACGGATGGCACTCGACGCACTCATGGGTATTCTCCACATAGGTTGGGAACCCCACCCACTCCAATAAATCTTCTCTCTTCCAATAGGTAGAGGAGCTCGTCAAACTAATGATCTACATGCAGTACTCGAACTTCTTTTAACTTTCTCTATCGGCTGATATTCACCCCAAAAATAGTCTTCGTTGTGCCAAAATCCTTCATAGAGAAGGTCGCACCCAGTTGGTGCTTTAACTCTGGTATCCATGTGACATTCCGACCCACTGATAGCGTATCATTCACATAGAGCAGTAATATGATAAAATCATCCTCGACAAAAACTTCACAAATAAAAAATAATCTGATGTCGTCCGTACATAACTATGCTCCCACGTAAATGACTAGAACTTTCTGTATCATTGCCTCGGAGCCTGCTTCAGACCGTATAAACTCTTCTTTAACCAAACCAAGTTTGACTTGCCCATCTTACTGAATCCCTCTGGCTGCTCCATATACAAATCCTTCTCTAAATTACTATAGAAGAATGTTATTTTTGCGTCCATCTACTCGACCTCCAAATTAAAACTTGCTACCAATATAGCACCACCCGAATAGACAACTGGTAAAAATCTCATCGACATTCACGCCCTTCTACTAATTGTAGGCTTTAACTACCAGCCTCGCTTTGTATCAAGCGCGAGTAGCATCATCTGTCTATTTTACTTTGAACATGCAACGACTCTTCAAATCTTTCTTGCCCCTTGGCAACCACACCAGCTCACAACTGGAGTTTGCATGTAAAGAACTCATCTTCTCCTGCATGGCCTGCATCCACTCCTACATGTGTTCGTCTTCCATCATCTCTGTAAAACTTTTGGCCTCTCTTTCATTAATTAGTAGTACATACTCATCATGTGAGTATCTTGTAGATGGTTGACTAACTCATGTGCTCCTCCTTAATGAAACCTCTGGTGCTGGATGTGTACCGACAGCCTTATTCCCTTCAGAAACTACCACCTTGGCATGCTCATATCCTCCTGAGGATCACCCTCACAACCATTATCAGGTTGATAATCAAGTTTAGGAGCATCACTATGTACTGGCTTCCCTGTAACTGGATCCTCTGTAGTGTCCTCTGAAAATGGCTCAAAACAAAATGACTCTAACTCAAGCAATTCCTTAAGCCTCAGAAGGTATCTCAGAATCCTGAGTGTTGATCATGGATTGATCTTCGACAAATACTACATCTTTGCTTCTATAGTGCTTTCTTCCTACCGGTCATAGAATCATATAGCCAAACTCATCCCGACCATAGCCGACAAAGATGCATTGCGTCATTTTTGGCTCAAGTTTGGATCTCTCGTCCTTTGGTACATGCACGAAGGACTAACAACTAAGAACTTGCAGGTGATTGTATGATGGTTCTTTTTTGTACCATACGTTGTTAGGCACATCACCCTACAAAGGAGCACTAGGAGAGAGATTAATAATATAAGCAACAGCGTTGAGAGTCTCACTCCAATAAATGTCTGATAAGTTTGCTTCAAACAACAAAAACCGTACCCACTCCATTAGTGTCGCGTTCATGCACTCCACACCATTGAGCTGAGGTGTCTTTGGCGGAGTCTTCTGGTATCATATCCCTTACTCTCTACAATACGCATCAAAGGGATCGATGTATTTGACTCCATTGTCGTATCGAACACATAGTAACTTTTTGTCGCTCTCCCTTTTAACAGAGGCCTAAAACTGTCACGACCCGCACCCTAGGTTAGGGAACGAGAACATAACAACGCCCAGCCTACGCCGCAGTGTCGGCGGTAGAACGCTGTCCTAGGTCTCAATGCATCTAACAGTATAACACTAAACAGTTTATACTCCCCGAATGGGGGTGACATAGCAGATACAGACTCAATCACATCTAAGGTAGAGTATGATAAAGATAGATAAAACATGAAATCCAAAAGAGATACAGGAGATAGAAGCCTAAGTGTCTAAGATACATAAACTCAGAAATACATCTCAAAACTCAATACAGATACAGTAATCCACAAAGTAAATACAACTCCAGACAAAATAAAATAACTACCTAAATAACCCCTACTGTGTCTCCTCTAGGCTAGCAGGCACCACCAGGCTATCTGTAAAATTTATCAACAGGTCCAATCAGGACTGGAGCGAGCACAGTACATCTCAACAGATCATAGCAGGTTAGAAAACATATAACATGCAGTAAAGTAAGATACAGGTACTGAAGAAAAGCAGTATGTAAACAGGAAGAGCTGTAATAGAAATATCTACTATACATAGAGAACAAGCATGTGACTAGTGAGTCAGAGTACAATATGAACATGTAAATGGCATAGGTGATTCTGATAAGACACTAAGGAATGATTCTGATAAGATACTACTGGTGTATTATTCACATGTCCAATTCTACTCCCCCGTACCCCCAATCAATACACAAGGATCCAGCCAGGTTATGTTATATGATGCTATGTAACAGACCCCGAAGGTGGTAGACCCCGAAGGTGGTAGACCCCGAAGGTGATAAGCCCCCGAAGGTGATAGACCCCGAAGGTGATAGACCCCGAAGGTGATACATAGTAGTCCGATAAATGGGATAAGGATTCTAGGAAGACTCTACGATCATAAGAGTATATGTCGTAAGTGATCAAAGAACCAATGAAGCATATGATACGTCATGTAAGTGAAACGTACAGAACATGTAGTACCCGATGCTTCCTAAGGATAACATCTCAAGAAGGGATCTATATAGTACCAATCCGTGTGACCAACGTAACAGTACAAGTAAAGTAATCTACTGCAGGAAATAATTCTAAGCAGGATATGAAATGATCAGAGAATGTACTCGCCTCGATAACCTGAACAGCTGATAAGTAAAGGGGTCCCACTGAAGCCACAGAGTCCTATTAAAGCAACACAGGTTACAGGATGTTCAAGTTGTAATAAATGAATCCACAACAATCTATTTTATTCTAGGTTCTTCTAAGTCAAACAACTCTAGGTCGACTCTGGTCAATAATCTAGTCAAACTAGGTCAAGTGTTGACTTACAGTTGACTTTGGGTCAACTGGTCAACTCTGGTCAAACAGGGTCAATTCTAGTCTAATATAAAGTGTACTTCGTTATTTGTACGTCGAAACTTACGGCACGCAAATCGAGATAAGAAGATTATCGGTAAGGTTGATAATCTTATTATAGTGATCCACGTATCCAACTTGTCAATTTCAGCGATGTGAGATCACTGGAATTGACTGAGCTCAGTTCCGTTGTACTAATCTCGAAATACGAACATTATATGAATTAATTATTAATTAATTATAAAAAGGTTAAACTTAGATAAATTATCAACAAACATTGCCGGACGATGAAATGAACATCGCCAACGTGTCCAGAAAGGTCAAATTAGCTAGGATAGCCTACCCAACGGTCCAATTTGGATACAAGGGCAAAAAGGTAATTTCGGGTCAAAACGGTGTCCGTGTCGGAGCCGTTTTGCACCGAAAAACGTGCAAGAAAACAAGTCTATAAAATATAACAAATTATATGTCCACGTAACCAGAATGTCGATACGAACCCAACGGTATCTCCAGAATTGGATTTCGTTGACCCGATCTCAATTTGGCCCGTTGACCAGTACTTGAAATTCCAATTTGCACGGAAATGCGTGCCAGAGCCAAAGTTCTCAAAACGTAGCAAACTACCTGTCAACGAGTCCAGAATGATGATACGAACTCAGCGGTATCTCCGGAATTAGATTCCGATGAGCCGATCTCAAAATGACCCGTTGACCCGGATATTGGTATCCGACTTGCACCGAAATGCATGCCAGACCCAATGTCCACCAAAACCTAGCAAATTATATGTCAACGAGTCCAGAATGACAATACGAACTCAACGGTATATCCGGAATTGGATTCCGATGAGCCGGCGTCAAAAAGTCCCGTTGACCCAGAAAGTGGAACCCACTTTGCACCGAAATGCGTGCCCGGGCCCACGTTCTCCAAATCTAACAAATTTTATATGAAAATATGTCAGAACGATGCCACAAGTCTAATGGTGGTGTCAGAAATAAAATCTAGAGTCCCGTGTTCAAAAATGGAATTTTACAAGTTGGAAATTACGAATTCGGACGGCCAACTTTGGCGTCGAATTCAACCAATCAAACAAGCTCACAATGAAACGAAACTGGAGGGGTAGCAAGAGGGTTATACCAGCTTCGTACAAGAACTGGTAGCACGCCAAACGGAGCTGCGATGGAGGAGATACGAGCTGACGAAGTTGGCCCCGCGAAACTGTCCAAATTTAATACAATTTAAACGGTCAACTTGGTGGCCGGTTTTGATGTATCAAACGATAAAATTAACGGACGAAAATTGACATGAGCGAAGGTGGATATACCGAGATTGCGACGGAGTGAAGAAATTGCCATTCCAACGGTCGGATCTCCGGGAAATCGCGCACGAAGTCGCTACGACGGGGCGCCAAAATGAACGTGATTTCGCGCGCGTCACGACGGGGCGTCGTGCGAAACGCACGAATCGCCTCGACGGCGCATCCCGGACGACGGTGGCCGTAAGGGAAGGCTCGCCCATGGCAGGGGAGCACGGCCAGGGGCCCACGGCGGCCCGCATGGCGGCGTGGTGGCACGCGACGGCGGCCCACGCGCGCGCGTGCGTGCGCGCCTGTGCGCTGCAGTAGCTGCTGCTGCCGTGCTGGTGGCCGGCGAAGCGGCACGGGGACGGCCAACTGGCCACGGCGATGTGGGGGAGGGAGTCGACGTCGGCCTAGGCAGAGGAGGAGGCCGGTGGTGGCGCACTCGGGTTGGTGTTGAAGGTGGTGGTGGAGATGGTTGCTTGGGTGATGAAGGAGAAGGAAATCGACGTCGGCCATGGCCGACGGCCAGGGGATGGCCGACGTGAGGTGGTCGGGGTGTAGGGGGCTGCTCGGGGAGGAGCTGAGTGCAGTGGTGGTGGTGGTGCTTATGATGGTGGTGGTGGTGTTTGCTTAGGAGGAGGTGGTGGAGATGATGAAATAAGGAGATGGAGGAGGAGGAAAAGGAGGAAGGAGAGGAGGCTGTCGTGGGGGAGGCCGACGGCCAGGCCAGGGGGTGGCCGAAGGTCTGGCCAGGAGGTGGAAGGAGAGTGGTGATACTAATGTTGCCGTTGTTGTTTGCATGGTGTAGTAACATTAGGAAGAGAGAGAGAGATAGAGATAAGAATAGAAGTTATGACAAGGAGAGAGAAATAAAGTTGCTCCCTTGAATTTAGGGCCGGCACCTTACATGGTGTTGGCTGCTATGGATGTGAGGGGAAAATTAAGGGTTGGGATCAATTGAAGGGAATCAAAGGCTATGAATTAATTAGGGGAAAATTGGTCATTCCTATAGGATTTAATTCAACAGAAAATTCCGATAAATATAGAAAAATAGGTAGAAAGAATAATTAATATTTTTGGGCAAGAAAATACGAGGGTGTCCCGATAGAGAATAACATGGAACTGGACTGGGCTCGGTGGAGCCGGATTGGATCAAAATCGGACATTGTGCAAAAATAGAATTAAAATTAGACGTTGATGATCATGTGTAAATAAGTAGCACATGGGGATTCCAAATAATGGGACACAAGTGGCGGACGGATAGTAGGCTCAAAGTGGGCCATGTCCATAGTTGGGGCGGACAGGTTTTGGTCGACAGGGGACCCACAAATCAAGTTGGAAAATGAATGTGACGCCGTGGCGTGAAATAAAATTGGGTCACGTGTCGGAAAAGTTGTGCGAATCAAATGGAGCTCAAAATGACGTGTCTGAGGGGGACACAAGGGTCATGGGTGACGAGCGTCTCGAGTAGATCATCAATGAGGAGTTGGTTTCAAGAAACTGACTGGTCTTGCGCTCCCAATTTAAATGTCATGGTAACGCGCTGAAAATGATCAAGGAAAAGAGTGGGAAAATCAATTACTGATCGAACGGTCTAATTCGACCCGAAGTTTAGCGAAGAAAAAGGGGCACAAGGGAACAAGTTTGGGTGGGACACCATATACCGTCATGAAGGTAATCGCGTCCACTCCAAAACTCGTGAAGAGGATTTCCAGAGTTGAACATCCCTGATACTCCAAATATCATTGGCATGAAAAAGTACACTAACAGATAAATAAATAGAATAAAATATTTATCAAAACCAATAATCAGAAAAATAAAATAAATGAAAAAAATTTCAACCCGAAATTCAGGGTGCTCACATCCTACCCACCTTATAAAAATTTCGTCCTCGAAATTAAAATGTCCCTACTCCCTCTAGGTCAAACCCCCAAAATCAAAGTCCCAAAACTTAAACAAATCATACCATCAAATAAAAGATAATATCCAGGGTCATGGTAACGGTGACAGTGAAGTCTCATCTAGGTTTACTAGTCATGCTAACCAACGGTTATAGGGTATCAAACACACAAGCAATCTAGGGTGCTAAAATAGAAAGATACAGAAACAACAACCATCAAAACTATAAAGTTGTCTACCCCCCATATGAAAACTGGTACTCATAAGAAAATAAAAAGTAAAGGAAGGTAACTACCAATCATTTGAAAAAAAAAAGTGCTATCCCAAGAAAATCAAAATCACAAGTTAAAGAATTGAAAGTCACTTGCATTGAAATCCAATCACAATATATAATATAGAGAGCATTAGAGAGGGAAAACTAGCATCATGTGTATGGGGATATGTGAAATATATATGAAGAGTATAGGAGGATTTGGGTTCCAAAACAACAGTTATCAAGTTACACTAGTCATGGCATTTTGGTTAAACAATCTACAATACGCAACCTATTTAATCATAACATGCATGGCTAACCACATATATATATTAAAAAAAAATATAGAGACTTAGTCATGTATCTATATACGTTATAACATATATGCATAAACTCTATATATATCCTTATAGATATATAATCCTAACATAGAGGGGAAGGGTAAGGTTAAATGACAGTATATAATATGTTAGAGTGTGTGTGGGTGTGTCCTTGTACAGGGTTATAGCTTAGTATTGAAAGGTTAAATCCAGGTTTAGTTCAACATTTACATATAAAATCTAAAAACAAGCTAACATTTAAACCACGGAAATCATGAACATAATGCGGTCTCAGATTTTAGGGTTTGAAACATCACAACCAATCTCAATGGTCCTAACACATCCTAACATGATAGAAAAGAAACCCTAACATACTATCAATATATTTACCTACGCATACAGTTTAATATTACATGTTAAATCCGAAATTTAACTAAACATGGAAATCAATGTAAAAATGTTAACATATAACTAGTTTTCAGGATTTTGGAGAAATTTGAACATTAAAAACCAACTCAATGTTTATCACAAACTAGCATGTAAGAATATGAAGCTTAAATTTATATCCTACTTACAACAATGTACGCAGCTCTAAATATTATATTAAGAAAATAAAACAGTAATTTAAACTAAACATTTGGAATTCAGTATTAAGGGTTAATATGTACACAGTCTTAAATTTGACAAATTTAAACACAAATTTAACCAAATTTTTTTTGAATTGAAACCCTACGTATAACATACATGTGCAGTTATGTAAACAAAACTAATAACATGAAATTTATATTTAAATTACGAATTTAATCATGGAAAAGCAGAGAACCAGAAATATTGGTTATGAAAATTTGGACATCAACAGCATATCAATATGTATCTAGATATGTGGAAAAATCAAGTGTAGCATGCATACGTGTTAGGCAAAGTGTCTGCTATATATATTCATATACATATTCTCATGTCCCAATAAAAAATTTAATTTCTACATCAGGACCAACATTTAAATTCCTACCAAAATTACAGAGTAGGTGATTTGACAAAATCGAGACAGTTTTATTATTATCTAATACAAGAAAAATAGCAAGAAAGAATAACGATAAAATCTGTTTTGCTTATCTGTTTAAAGAAGGAACCGTTTTGAAATTTAGAGTTAAAATATCAAATTCAAGATAAAGTCTAACAAAATCATCGATTCATTGTATTATGAAAAACTCATAGCAAGAAATTACACAAGGTTTATAAAAACAACTAAACATACTCTTAAGTCAAATGACAAGAAACTAGGCAAAACAACAAATAATAATTCCTTTTTTTTTGAATGACTGAGAAAAAGTAGAGAAAACATGTTCAAAATATTTTAAGCACAATCTGATAATCATATGCGTCTATCCCAAATCATGGTACTCTAAATCCTCGTCATACTAGTAAGCAAGGCTACGATAATCACAGAGCCCTTGACTTATGCACATATCTCTAAAATTATGGTATTTAACATTTTCGCGGTGCCGCATGCTTGGCTGCGAAAATCTTAAATTCCCACACCCGAGAAATATATCCAGAGTCAGACTATATGTCCTCACCATGCTGGCTAATGTGACTATAAAAGACTAGATTCCATAACATAGATGACCTAGTCCATATAATTTCATCTTGCAAAAAAATCAAATTAAATCAACAATGAATACTCAAAAATCAAATCAAAATTTATTAACGAACATCAAAATTCAAAAGTGAACACAATCCATCAAAATGCAAACTCGAATGCAACAACTATCATCAAAATTTAAAATTCGAAAATCTTCCATCAAAATAAATACAAACTCAAATTCAACAATAATCCGTAAAAATCAAATTTAACAACAAAAGTAAAATAAATTAAATCAAGGGAAAAAGAGAGTTTTCAAATCGAAGTTAAATAAGATTCTCCAGGGTCGTCCCGGAAATCTCTCAAGGGTTCCTATCTGTGATTGAGTACCTTCAAAATATATCCTAATCCTACTGCAGGCTGTAGTGGTACTCTAGTTCGAATACCACTACACTTTAGTCTCGACCTGCATGGGCCACCACTAAAAACGTGTCACGACCCGCACCCTAGCGTTAGGGCACGAGAACGTAACAACGCCAAGCCTACGCCGCAGTGTCGGCGGTAGAACGCTGTCCTAGGTCTCAATGCAAACAGTATAACACTAAACAGTTTATACTCCCCGAATGGGGGTGACATAGCAGATACAGACTCAATCACATCTAAGGTAGAGCATGATAAAGATAGATAAAACATGAAATCCAAAAGAGATACAGGAGATAGAAGCCTAAGTGTCTAAGATACATAAACTCAGAAATACATCTCAAAACTCAATACAGATACAGTAATCTACAAAGTAAATACAACTCCAGACAAAATGAAATAACTACCTAAATAACCCCTACTGTGTCTCCTCTAGGCTAGCAGGCACCACCAGGCTATCTGTAAAATTTATCAACAGGTCCAGTCAGGACTGGAGCGAGCACAGTATATCTCAACAGATCATAGCAGGTTAGAAAACATATAACATGCAGTAAAGTAAGATACAGGTACTGAAGAAAAGCAGTATGTAAACAGGAAGAGCTGTAATAGAAATATCTACTATACATAGAGAACTAGATGTGACTAGTGAGTCAGAGTACAATATGAACATGTAAATGGTATAGGTAATTCTGATAAGACACTATGGAATGATTCTGATAAGATACTACTGGTGTATTATTCACATGTCCAATTCTACTCTCCCGTACCCCCAATCAATACACAAGGATCCAGCCAGGTTATGTTATATGATGCTATGTAACAGACCCCGAAGGTGGTAGACCCCGAAGGTTGTAGACCCCGAAGGTGATAAGCCCCCGAAGGTGATAGACCCCGAAGGTAATACATAGTAGTCCCATAAATGGGATAAGGATTCTAGGAAGACTCTACGATCATAAGAGTATATGTCGTAAGTGATCAAAGAACCAATGAAGCATATGATACGTCATGTAAGTGAAACGCACAGAACATGTAGTACCCGATGCTCCCTAAGGATAACATCTCAAGAAGGGATCCATATAGTACCAATCCGTGTGACCAACGTGACAGTACAAGTAAAGTAATCTACTGCAGGAAATAATTCTAAGCAGGATATGAAATGATCAGAGAATGTACTCACCTCGATAACCTGAACAGCTGATAAGTAAAGGGGTCCCACTGAAGCCACAGAGTCCTATTAAAGCAACACAGGTTACAGGATGTTCAAGTTGTAATAAATGAATCCACAACAATCTATTTTATTCTAGGTTCTTCTAAGTCAAACAACTCTAGGTCGACTCTGGTCAATAATCTAGTCAAACTAGGTCAAGTGTTGACTTACAGTTGACTTTGGGTCAACTGGTCAACTCTGGTCAAACAGGGTCAATTCTAGTCTAATATAAAGTGTACTTCGTTATTTGTACGTCGAAACTTACGGCACGCAAATCGAGATAAGAAGATTATCGGTAAGGTTGATAATCTTATTATAGTGATCCACGTATCCAACTTGTCAATTTCAGCGATGTGAGATCACTGGAATTGACTGAGCTCAGTTCCGTTGTACTAATCTCGAAATACGAACATTATATGAATTAATTATTAATTAATTATAAAAAGGTTAAACTTAGATAAATTATCAACAAACATTGCCGGACGATGAAATGAGCATCGCCAACGTGTCCAGAAAGGTCAAATTAGCTAGGATAGCCTACCCAACGGTCCACACAAGGGCAAAAAGGTAATTTCGGGTCAAAACGGTGTCCGTGTCGGAGCCGTTTTGCACCGAAAAACGTGCAAGAAAACAAGTCTATAAAATATAATAAATTATATTTCCATGCAATCAGAATGTCGATACGAACCCAACGGTATCTCCAGAATTGGATTCCGTTGACCCGATCTCAATTTGGCCCGTTGACCAGAACTTGGAATTCCAATTTGCACGGAAATGCGTGCCGGAGCCAAAGTTCTCAAAACATAGCAAACTACCTGTCAACGAGTCCAGAATGATGATACAAACTCAGCAGTATCTCCGGAATTGGATTCCGATGAGCTGATCTCAAAATGACCCGTTGACCCGGATATTGGTATCCGACTTGCACCGAAATGCGTGCCAGACCCAATGTCCACCAAAACCTAGCAAATTATTTGTCAACGAGTCCAGAATGACAATACGAACTCAACGGTATATCCGGAATTGGATTCCGATGAGCCGGCGTCAAAAAGTCCCGTTGACCCAGAAAGTGAGACCCGCTTTGCACCGAAATGCGTGCCCGGGCCCACGTTCTCCAAATCTAACAAATTTTATATGAAAACATGCCAGAACGACGCCACAAGTCTAATGGTGGTGTCAGAAATAAAATTTGGAGTCCCGTGTTCAAAAATAGAATTTTACAAGTTGGAAATTACGAATTCGGACGGCCAACTTTGGCGTCGAATTCAACCAATCAAACAAGCTCACAATGAAACGAAACTGGAGGGGTAGCAAGAGGGTTATACCAGCTTCGCATCGGAACTGGTAGCACGCCAAACGGAGCTGCGGTGGAGGAGATACGAGCTGACGAAGTTGGCCCCGCGAAACTGTCCAAATTTAATACAATTTAAACGATCAACTTGGTGGCCGGTTTTGATGTATCAAACGATAAAATAACGGACGAAAATTGACATGAGCGAAGGTGGATATACCGAGATTGCGACGGAGCGAAGAAATCGCCGATCCAACGGTCGGATCTCCGGGAAATCGTGCATGAAGTCGCTGCGACGGGGCGCCAAAATGAACGTGATTTCGCACACGTCACGACGGGACGTCGTGCGAAACGCACGAATCGCCTCGACGGTGCGTCCCGGAGGACGGTGGCCGTCAGGGGAGGCTCGCCCATGGCAGGAGAGCACGGCCAGGGGCCCACGGCGGCGTGGCGGCGCGAGACGGCGGCCCACGCGCACGCGTGCGTGCGCGCCTGTGCGCTGCAGTAGCTGCTGCTGCCGTGCTGGTGGCCGACGAAGTGGCGCGGGGACGGCCAATTGGCCACGGCGATGTGGGAGAGGGAGTCGACGTCGGCCTGGGCAGAGGAGGAGGCCGGTGGTGGCGCACTCGGGTTGGTGTTGAAGGTGGTGGTGGAGATGGTTGCTTGGGTGATGAAGGAGAAGGAAATCGACGTCGGCCATGGCCGACGGCGGAAATCGACGTCGGCCATGGCCGACGGCCAGGGGATGGCCGACGTGAGGTGGTCGGGGTGTAGGGGGCTGCTCGGGGAGGAGCTGAGTGCAGTGGTGGTGGTGGTGCTTATGATGGTGGTGGTGGTGGTGTTTGCTTAGGAGGAGGTGGTGGAGATGATGAAATAAGGAGATGGAGGAGGAAGAAAAGGAGGGAGGAGAGGAGGCTGTCGTGGGGGAGGCCGACGGCCAGGCCAGGGGGTGGCCGAAGGTCGGGCCAGGAGGTGGAAGGAGAGTGGTGATACTAATGTTGCTGTTGTTGTTTGCATGGTGTAGTAACATTAGGAAGAGAGAGAGAGATAGAGATAAGAATAGAAGTTATGACAAGGAGAGAGAAATAAAGTTGCTCCCTTGAATTTAGGGCCGGCACCTTACATGGTGTTGGCTGCTATGGATGTGAGGGGAAAATTAAGGGTTGGGATCAATTGAAGGGAATCAAAGGCTATGAATTAATTAGGGGAAAATTGGTCATTCCTATAGGATTTAATGCAACAGAAAATTCCGATAAATATAGAAAAATAGGTAGAAAGAATAATTAATATTTTTTGGCAAGAAAATACGAGGGTGTCCCGATAGAGAATAACATGGAGCTGGACTGGGCTCGGTGGAGCCGGATTGGATCAAAATCGGACATTGTGCAAAAATAGAATTAAAATTAGACGTTGATGATCATGTGTAAATAAGTAGCACATGGGGATTCCAAATAATGGGACACAAGTGGCGGACGGATAGTAGGCTCAAAGTGGGCCATGTCCATAGTTGGGGCGGACAGGTTTTGGTCGACAAGGGACCCACAAATCAAGTTGGAAAATGAATGTGACGTCGTGGCGTGAAATAAAATTGGGTCACGTGTCGGAAAAGTTGTGCGAATCAAATGGAGCTCAAAATGACATGTCTGAGGGGGACACAAGGGTCATGGGTGACGAGCGTCTCGAGTAGATCATCAATGAGGAATTGGTTTCAAGAAACTGACTGGTCTTGCGCTCCCAATTTAAATGTCATGGTAACGCGCTGAAAATGATCAAGGAAAAGAGTGGGAAAATCAATTACTGATCTAACGGTCTAATTCGACCCGAAGTTTAGCGAAGAAAAAGGGGCACAAGGGAACAAGTTTGGGTGGGACACCATATACCGTCATGAAGGTAATCGCGTCCACTCCAAAACTCGTGAAGAGGATTTCCAGAGTTGAACATCCCTGATACTCCAAATATCATTGGCATAAAAAAGTACACTAACAGATAAATAAATAGAATAAAATATTTATCAAAACCAATAATCAGAAAAATAAAATAAATGAAAAAAATTTCAACCCGAAATTCAGGGTGCTCACAAAAACTCCTTGCAATTGGGCAATACCTGATCCTTGGTCTTTAGAGCATAGACCAAAACTTTATAGGAACAATCATCAATATAAGTAGTAAAGTAAGAAGTACCATCAATAGATTTTACCTTCATTAGACTGCAGACATACGAGTGAACTAACTCGAGCAATGTCAACATTCTTGAAGATGGGTGACTTTGGAAAGATATCTGATTTTGATTTCTCGCCAAACAGTGGGTGCATCTCTCCAATTTTGCAGACTTGAGCTCCGAAATCACTTTTATGTTCAACAATTAGATCATTTCCTTCTCACAGATATGGCTAAGCCTCATATGCCACAACTCGGTAGACGCATTACCGACTGTGTTCACCTCATGTGCGCCCTGTAGTGCTACTTTCCATAAAAGACACCAGATTTCTTGTTTCCTCTGGCAATTACCATCGAACCACTAAAAATCTTCCACTGACCGCCCCCTGACGAGATTGAAGAATCCTTCATCATCCAACCTTCAACTGATACCAAGTTAAAACGGATATCGGAGACATGACAAACATCTTTGATAACAAAAACTACATCTGTCTTAGTTCTCAAATGTACATCTCCAACAGCAACAACTTTTGACACATCTCCGTTGCCTATCTTCAATACTCCTATAGTCTTATGTTGTATAAGTGACAAATATTGTCAAGTTGTGAGATACGTGTGTTGAAGCACCTAAGTCCACCATCCAAGAATTATCATCCGTAGTGACCCGCTCCGCCCTAGCGGAATGCCGATTCCAAACGGCAAGTGCAACGACTCAAACGAGCCGTCGACCCGAAGAGTTGCTTCGACCCGATGAAGTATCGATGCGAATCGATACAAGACTTGTATTGGCCCGACGAGATGGATCCAGACTTAGACTTTCAAAGGCGCGCTCGGAGTATCGCTCGGCCGATGCAAACATCGCTAAGGTGGGTGGCTCCGATGAACCCGTCTTTGCTTAGCCTAAACACATAACAATACGGACACATTCACGAGAATCGCTAGGCGATAACATCTTGCATGCTAATAAATGACCCAATGCACCTAGCTAAGGGAATAATCCCAACTTGTATGCTTGTATAGAATATGGAAAGGAACATGGGAAATACGAGAACTCTCGCACCGCGCTCCACGCTCGTGCTAAGGCACGAGAATGCGTTTGACAATGAAACAATGAATGGTTTACAACAATGAAACAGGAAGACTATCAACATAGTCATTCCGAGTAGAGTTTAGCAACATTGAAAGGCTATGGGACCAATGGGTCGCCAGGGCGACTCCCGCACAGGGAGTTGCAAAATGGATGAATGAATAAGTGAATGAATGAATCAACGAATGAATGAATGAATATGTGAAAGAACCAATGAATGAACGAACAAGAGAAAGAAAGAAAGAAAGAAAGAAAGAAAAGAAAGAATGAATGAAAGATAAGAAAGAAAAGAATGGTTAGCGACAGGTATGACGGGCACGTGCAACGGGGCTCGCTACCCGCGCTGCACGGACGCCAACCTGGTCGATAACGTAAGAAGGCTAAGGGTTAGCCTACGGCTCAGAGACAGCCGTTAAGTTAAAAAGACAAGTTAATACGAAATGGTCGTGGACAAACGGTACGAGCGAGGGGTGGCGTATGCTGTGCCGTAAAGGAAAAGGGATTCCACGGCATTGTCAAAGTGTGAAAGACTTGCCGGTCCGGACGGAATCAAAAAGGGGCTTATGGGCTTAACTGGGGGAGGCTTGGCCCCAGGAGACGTAAGTGCGGGGTATTTTTCAAGAGACTATCAGGGTGTACCAGCCGCACGCCATGATAGGTGCGAAAATACCAAGGGGATAATGTCCAGGATGGCTTGTGGTGCCAGCGACCGATGCATATAGATTAAGTGGGCTTTGCTGGTGGCAATCCACGTGCAAGTCCTTGCATTGAAATCAAAGTAGTCTAAGTTAATTAAATGAACAAGTGCCTAATGAATGACTTGCAAAGAGTTAAAGAACACGCCTACGATGCGCTAGGACCCGAGGCAGGGACACGCCCTTGATACTGAATATTTTCTAAGTACCACATTATGTTATTACATAAATTGTTGTCTAACTTGGTTTACTTGGACAGGGAAGGCCGGACGGTAAGTATGGGTAAGTCGTGCATATATTTTCTATGCGACACTTGAATTCTGCAACACGAGATAGGTTATGCAATATGCCATGAAATGACCCTAAGGCAAGATTAGAAAGACAATGAATGATAGATGGTGCACAAAAGTAAATGGAACGTGTTCGGTAATGATAGCATTGTGGGCGAGCTAGCCTCTCCACCAGTGCATAACAATATACTGATAACCCCACAGTCTACTTGCAGGAAGCAGGTATCGTCGGCGGGTGCGGAGCTTCCATCGAACGTGCTAAGGCACGGAGCTATCTCTAGAGCCTTGGAGCGTTGCAGGAGCTGAAGCACCCTATACAGGACATAATGTATCGGAACATCGCCATGAACCATTCCATCTTGTAAGCCATTTGGCACGCCTTTTATGTTTCAGAGAGAGAGAGTTTGAGCGATTTGTAATATCGGCCTAGCGCCGCTTGTAACTTCTTGAATATCAATAAAGAGTTTGATTTCGTTTTCAACTTGTGTCCATTTATTTTCCGCTGCAAATAGGAACACTCTGTGCGACTCTGTGGCCTAGGAATCAAATCGGCCGTTTCTGGACTTGGCCTTGCACGGGCGCAACCTAGGCCCGTGCGGCATCACGCCTTAGCGAGGACGATCGCTCCTACGGGAGCGGGATGTGACAGATTGGTATCAGAGCACGGCTTTACGTCCTTGGACTTCATGTCGATTTCTCAGTTTTGAAAGCTCGTCGTTGGAAAAGGAAGTGTACGCTCTCTCTCATTGTGCCTTGGGATGTTCCATACAATAAGTCTAATATTTTCAAAAGCTCGTACAAGTACTCGGTTGTACGGGACCAATAGGCGAAGGCCTTTGTGCCGAACTACGACGGACTTGAGTTGGAAGGAGCCGATGTTAAAAGTTAGCAAACGCAAGGCATGCTTGAATAAGCTTACGCTGACGATAGCAAACGAGTACACGAGACCGAAGTATAGTTCGAACGGGATGGTCATGCACGCAGCCTTTTGGCTAAGTAGTGCGGAGTATCGCGTACCTAGACCCTTTGGTGCAAACGAGTTGCGAACGAGAATGAGTGAGCGTGCAAACTTGAATGTAGTCCGTGCGGGATGGTTAAGCAGTAAACTTAGTCCGCGTGTCGCGCACCTCGACTCTTGGGTGCAATCGGGTTGCGAGCGATATCAAGTATCGCTCGATCGAGAACGGAGATACACTTTGAGTGTATATCGATAGGAACGCTATCGAGTTAATGCTTAGGCATACGCGAATGATTGACTTGGATTTTGAGGATTAGTGTGAACGACTTAGTACGTCGAGACGACGTAAGCGACTACGCTAGAGATTCGTCGAACGAATCTGAAGGATGTCTTAGCGCATGGCGCGAACGTAATTGAGGATTAGACCGTATGGCTTGAACCCGAGTGGTGTATGTGATAGGTTCGAAGAAGAATAAGAATGAGTGTCGACGACTAGTCGAGTGGCTCGAATCCGAGTGGTGTATGGATGTTCTTGGAAAAATCATTCAAGCGAAACTTGAGGATTACGAAACACAACGAGTACGTCGGCGAGGCGATGCGATCGCGCAAAGCCTTAGAACGTGTCACACTTAGTTGGTCGTGACTTCGATTTGTCTCGAACGAGATATCGTTCAGACAACTTGTCGATAAGTAACGCAAGTTAGAAAATGATTCGGAACGATGAATGAAAGCAAAGGTCTTGATCGAGGAAACTTAGAGGATCGCGCGTACGATTTCGGATTGATTCGAATAAATTGTGACTTGAGTTTGGACAACGATCTTGAAAGCTAGCTTAAGGGATAGCGATCGAACTTAATCTTGAATATTGAGGAAATTGTGGAATATCCAACTCGGACAATAGCATCAGTCACACGACTCGAAAATCGGTTGCAAAGGAAGATCGTCAGGTTACGCATATCATCGATGGTATTGAGGCGTATCAAAGATCGATATGCGATAACTCGGGGGTACTCTGACTCGGCGAATGACGATCGTGCAAATGTCATTGTTCCGTTGGATGCTATACTTGGGATGTTAAAAATGTGTCGAGGAAAAGATAGACTTGGCTCGAGGATTGGAGTTGAACGCATGACGGTTAGACTATCGAATTGAATTGGCTTGGATGAAAACGAGAACGCTTGGGTTTACTTCGTTGTCAACCACAATGTTGACGTTCTTGTCTTATGCGAGCGCAACCCCAGCCTCGCACATGCGTCACGCCGACTAGGACGACCATTCCGCGTGAGCGCTGGTATGGTGATTCATACAGCGGGAGTGATCGGTACTTGCCTGGCGTGGCAACTCGTATGCTTCGACTTATGGTTTGACGCGAAGGGGGACTTGAGAATGAATTGTGTGTTTGAAGAATTGAACTTGAGGATTGAGTAGGTCCAATCCGCGTATCGAAAATGAGTTAGTCTAAACTCAAACAAGAGTTACGCCCCGATGAGAATGATGATTCCGCGGGAGCATTGCGTGGTGATTCAGGAACCACCGTGGATAATCGGACTCGCGTGAGATTGGGGCGGAACGTATTGTCGAGCTAGATGACCTCGTGATCGAATACATGAATTGGTTAGAATGGATACATGAAGTATGTCGATTGGTGAGTTGAACGGATTCAAATTTGTTGCGCTGCGCAACGAATGTCTCGATTCGAACTAGGTGATCGTGCTCGATGTTTAGAAATTTGAGTGACGCGAGCTTGGGTAGAAAATCCCGTATTATCGACTTTGGTTTGACCCTAGGATTGGGGTCAGTGTTGGCGTTATTGTTGGAGAACTATGATTCCAATCCTGACATTGACTTTGCCTTGAGAATTTGCCTAGCGGTTAGGCGAGACGCCCTATTGCAAGAGTTAACAATCAAGGGATTGATCTTGAGGATTGGCATGAATTGAAAGAGTGGATCAAGAGTAGGAAACCCTGCTCACGAGACTCGGCTGACATGCATATATTTCAGGGACGCTTGAGTATGTGCACGATGCGACTCGAGTGAGAATAACAAACTCACTATCATGCAGATTGGTTGAATGCATGTATTTTGGGGACGCTTGGAATGCGTGCACGATCCAACCAAATGATACGTTGAGTTCTTGCACGACTTGGGGAATGGAAGAGTGTCGTGAACGTGAAATCGTGTTAAAGGAAGTGATCGATAGTCGTACGAGCGTGGCTCGGCAACCAAAGGAACGTGTAGGCAGAGTGCGTACGATTAAGTCCTAGCCATTGAAATGATAGGAATGGATGTTCTGCGAGTAGAGTTGGGATAACGAATTGAATCGTTGGTTGGGAGACGTACTCGACGATAGTGAAATACTTGGTCTTGAATCGGATGGAAATTACTTAGACTTGGTCGACCCTCGCATTTGACAAATTACAACGTGCCCCGTACGGCCATTCCAGTCCCATGATACGACGAAATAGAAACCAATACGAAGAATGCTTGAATTGAATAAGTAACAACAAGTCTAAAATGAACGAGAAGTAATTTGATAAAATCGACCAAACGTATGCGACACGGAACTTAGAATGGAACCGAGTGTCGTTGGATACCATCGAACGAATACGCTTAGGAAAGTGTCTAAGGTATGCACACCGCATGAGTTAAGGAACGGTAGGATGACCTGCACTCAGGAAGTCTCGAGGACGAGACTTGTTTTGAGTGGTGTATTATGTAGTGACCCGCTCCGCCCTAGCGGAATGCCGATTCCAAACGGCAAGTGCAACGACTCAAACGAGCCGTCGACCCGAAGAGTTGCTTCGACCCGATGAAGTATCGATGCGAATCGATGCAAGACTTGTATTGGCCCGACGAGATGGATCCAGACTTAGACTTTCAAAGGCGCGCTCGGAGTATCGCTCGGCCGATGCAAACATCGCTAAGGTGGGTGGCTCCGATGAACCCGTCTTTGCTTAGCCTAAACACATAACAATACGGACACATTCACGAGAATCGCTAGGCGATAACATCTCGCATGCTAATAAATGACCCAACGCACCTAGCTAAGGGAATAATCCCAACTTGTATGCTTGTATAGAATATGGAAAGGAACATGGGAAATACGAGAACTCTCGCACCGCGCTCCACGCTCGTGCTAAGGCACGAGAATGCGTTTGACAATGAAACAATGAATGGTTTACAACAATGAAACAGGAAGACTATCAACATAGTCGTTCCGAGTAGAGTTTAGCAACATTGAAAGGCTATGGGACCAATGGGTCGCCAGGGCGACTCCCGTACAGGGAGTTGCAAAATGGATGAATGAATAAGTGAATGAATGAATCAACGAATGAATGAATGAATATATGAAAGAACCGATGAATGAACGAACAAGAGAAAGAAAGAAAGAAAGAAAGAAAAGAAAGAATGAATGAAAGATAAGAAAGAAAAGAATGGTTAGCGACAGGTATGACGGGCACGTGCAACGGGGCTCGCTACCCGCGCTGCACGGACGCCAACCTGGTCGATAACGTAAGAAGGCTAAGGGTTAGCCTACGGCTCAGAGACAGCCGTTAAGTTAAAAAGACAAGTTAATATGAAATGGTCGTGGACAAACGGTACGAGCGAGGGGTGGCGTATGCTGTACCGTAAATGAAAAGGGATTCCGCGGCATTGTCAAAGTGTGAAGGACTTGCCGGTCCGGTCGGAATCAAAAAGGGGCTTACGGGCTTAACTGGGGGAGGCTTGGCCCCAGGAGACGTAAGTGCGGGGTATTTTTCAAGAGACTATCAGGGTGTACCAGCCGCACGCCATGATAGGTGCGAAAATACCAAGGGGATAATGTCCAGGATGGCTTGTGGTGCCAGCGACCGATGCATATAGATTAAGTGGGCTTTGCTGGTGGCAATCCACGTGCAAGTCCTTGCATTAAAATCAAAGTAGTCTAAGTTAATTAAATGAACAAGTGCCTAATGAATGACTTGCAAAGAGTTAAAGAACACGCCTACGACGCGCTAGGACCCGAGGCAGGGACACGCCCTTGATACTGAATATTTTTCAAGTACCACATTATGTTATTACATGAATTGTTGTCTAACTTGGTTTACTTGGACAGGGAAGGCCAGACGGTAAGTATGGGTAAGTCGTGCATATATTTTCTATGCGACACTTGAATTCTGTAACACGAGATAGGTTATGCAATATGCCATGAAATGACCCTAAGGCAAGATTAGAAAGACAATGAATGATAGATGGTGCACAAAAGTAAATGGAACGTGTTCGGTAATGATAGTATTGTGGGCGAGCTAGCCTCCCTACCAGTGCATAACAATGTACTGATAACCCCACAGTCTACTTGCAGGAAGCAGGTATCGTCGGCGGGTGCGGAGCTTCCATCGAACGTGCTAAGGCGCGGAGCTATCTCTGGAGCCTTGGAGCGTTGCAGGAGCTGAAGCACCCTATACAGGACATAATGTATCGGAACATCGCCATGAACCATTCCATCTTGTAAGCCACTTGGCACGCCTTTTATGTTTCAGAGAGAGAGAGTTTGAGCAATTTGTAATATCGGCCTAGCGCCGCTTGTAACTTCTTGAATATCAATAAAGAGTTTGATTTCGTATTCAACTTGTGTCCATTTATTTTCCGCTGTAAATGGAAACACTCTGTGCGACTCTGTGGCCTAGGAATCAAATCGGCCGTTTCTGGACTTGGCCTTGCACGGGCGCAACCTAGGCCCGTGCGGCATCACGCCTTAGCGAGGACGATCGCTCCTACGGGAGCGGGGCGTGACATCATCGCAGGAGAGGTTCATGACTACCTCATCACCTATAATGATCACATCGTCTCCATGTGTCGAGGTAGCTATTATTGTGTTCTTGTTTTACTTCCCCTTGTCGTCCTTCTTCTCTGTCTTCCAAGCGAAATAATTTCACTTAATGTGACCCTTCTTGCCACAATGGTAACATTCAAAGTTCTTGTACCGATGCTTGGACTTGCCACTGCTCTTCTCTATGCCACCGTCCAGATCCCTTCTTTTATTCCTTCCACGACTCTCTAGAACAAGCGTCCTCTGAATTAAATAAAGAGGATGTGCCTTGAGATTTCCTCTACATCTCTTCATTTAGTACCATGCTCTTGCCTAACTCCAGACTAACCATACCTTCTGGAGCAGAAGTAATCATGGAGACTCGTATGGTCTCCCACGAGTCTGACAAAGTACACAACAACCATAGTCCCTGAACTTCGTTGTCGATCTTGACTTCCATCGAGGATACCTGGTCAACCACTGTCCTGAAACTCACTCAATTTATCCTTGATAGACGTACCATCTTTGTACCATAGACCCATCATCGTTCAGATCATGAACAACTTGTTTACCCCGGTCTTCTTTACATACAAAAATTCTAGGTTCTCTCAAAGTGTACTTTGCATGCTCTATATTGGTAACGTGATTATACACGTTCTCGTCAATAAACTGTTGTATGTACTCACACACATGTATGTGTTTAAAATTATAGTCATCATCAGATTTGACACCACCAATAGCTCTGATACCACGTGTCAGGAACGAAATACAAAAAAGATTCTCCTAAGCCAAGAAAGTGCGGGAGAACAGAAGAAAAACACAAAAAAGAAAACACCAAAATAACACAGAAAAACTAAACGCAGACACAAATGAGAAAAACCACAGAACGATCGGAAGTCCAAACCTAAAGAACCTCCACTATTGAAATAAAAAATACACTGACTCCTTATAATCTTCCCACTGATCCAAAACGGAACACCATAACTACTTATAAAAGAAAATTCCTATTACTGACTACGAAGAACAAGAGATGACGAGAAGAATTACCCGAAATGATCTCTCATTCACGATAGCCTCCAATCCCCTTTTTCGATCTCTCAAAGGTTGTATACTTGATATTATTATTCATCTACTTGCATGTATCAACCTTTTATAAACTCTTGCATGAATTAGGGTTATCATATATTGAAGTACTATATATGGAAGGTCCAATATATATGGAAAGTTCAATATATATTAATCATATATTTAATGAAAATCCAATCATAATTGGATTGCCATAAATTGGAAGTCCAATTTTATGGAAAGCCAATATATGAAGATCCAATCATAAATATATGATCAAAATCAAAGATGAAAATCCAATCATATATTTGCTTACCATATATATTCTAATATACGGCTATCGATTTACTCTCCGAGCTTCTCCAACACATGGATAATGCCCGTCATACTCCAGTGTATTCTTCATATAGGTTGAAAATCCCACTCACTTCAACAGCTAACAGATGGAGACACAACGCATTCTGGTTGGATGATTTTGACTC